>OY856188.1:25124651-25153225 GCA_963693315.1 Diogma glabrata | reverse complement strand
CTCAAATGCGTTATCCAAAGCTGGGGCACATGATCAAAATAGATAACTATGGAAAAGGAAAGATTCTAACAAATGAGCGAGTCTCTTGTTGAGAACATCCAAGAAAGTTTTCCAAAAATTTATTTTATGTGGTGAACTTTCTAGATGTACAAAACGTAAGAGAATTCTACCTTGTAGATCTTTCCTTTGAATGAGTTTTTAAATGCCTGTTCAAATTCCATTTTTCTGTAAATTTTTTACTACATTCAGAACAATTAAACAATCTTTCACGTGTATGTGTGTTTATATGTGCTTTAAGTCCACCGCTGGTTGTTAACTTCTTATCACATAATTTACAAGAAAACTGAAAATTCGTTTTTCTATCCGGGGAATGCCATTTCATATGACGGTTTAACAAAAAATTAAACTTATAATTTTTATTACAAATTTTACATTCATAGCGGTTGTCTGATATCTTTAAAAAAAAATAAAAATTATTGTTAGTAGGAAGTATTGCCCTTAAATCTAATTTATATATGTATATTTACAAAAACAATTAATAATTACTAATTATAATAATAATAATTTAATAATTGTTTTCACATGTATTTTATTTTGTTTAAAGCCCGGTTTAAGATTTGTTATCTTTCGGGTCATGTACGTCGTCCCCACGATTGTAACGTCCACCTTATCTCATACCAATATGAATTTTTGTATATGTAATTGAAATAAACCAAGCAGACAAAGGCCAATCATTTAAAAAAAAAAACAAACTTCTTTGCTGTATTTGGATGGTCGGAAAATTAAGGGTAAATTATAATTAAATTAAAGAAAATCAACTAAACTCGAAAATGGTTTTACACTAGTGGAAAAAACACCCATTTCCACAGTGGATTAAGGTTGCATTAAAATAAACTTTTCATATGCTACCGTAAAAAAAGATTAATTTTCATGTAATACAGTGTCGTTTACAATTTACATTCGATTAACTGTAATGGTTAATAGTTTTGAAATGACCAAAACATGTTAAATGTATGTACCACCGTAGAACCGTGGTAACTTTTCCGAAATTTATTTAGCATATTCTGCAATATCGGTTGGTGTATGTGGAAGACTATTTCAGAACAAATCCCTTTGCATTTTAAACATGAACGTTTTTTTTTTAAAAGTATATGTCTTGTAACTGAAGCTTGGCTCTTACATTCTGACAAATTATTCCATCCTGATTTTGTTTTTCATAGACTTGGTCGTCCTGGTAGAGTCAATCGGGGAGGTACGTATATTGGACAGGGAAGAGTTGCTATAATAATTAAGAAACAAATTCATCACTCATAGCTTTCCTTTTTCAATTCAAAAATTATTGAAGCGTATAAAAGTTCAAACTTCCATTGGAGATCTTTGTTTCGTGTCCGCTTATTTTCCTGCAACAAACGACCCTAACTAGTTAGCCCTTTATAAATCTGATACCCAATCACTATCAAATATTTCTACAAACTTCTTTATGGGAGGTGATTTCAATTCTAAGCATATGTCGTGTATAAAAAAATGTTATTATTCCTCCTGAACAGTTTGGGTTTCGAAAATTATATTCCAGCTCACAAACACTTCACACAATAATAATTTGGTCAAAATCGTACTTTGGACGGCGTGCTTTGGACGGACCAAGAATTCGCTCACTCGCATTATCCAAAGCTGGAAACAGTAACAACATAGTGTTCATAGCTATGAATAAGGCGAAACGAATGAAAAAAGATCTAAACATGGTGCGTGGCAGGACAGGGTCCGATAAACCATCACATTAACAAACAAGATTTGGCGGTCAATGAAGACTTTCACTTCCTGTACCGCAAAACATTAATCCAATCGAACCCATTAACTATGTTGAGGGTTCGGATTTTACCACATTGCACATTATAGAGTGACATCGACATCATCTGGAGTTGGAGTATTAGCACCACACCCGCCGCTACAACAACGTCATCTGTCTTATAACAACGTTAATCAATATTGTTGAAAAAGATCAAGATTTCCACTTTATTTTAACATTATTTTAACAAAAACCCTAAATAAAAGTTCTTACCTGTAATCTTTCTTTTGAATGAGTTTCTAAATGCCTGGTAAAACTCGATTTTCTTGTATATTCTTTATTACATTCAGAACATTTAAATAAATTTCCACGTGTATGAAGGTTCATATGTGTTTGAAATCCAGATCGGGTTGCTAACTTCGTACCACATAATTTACAAGGAAACTGAAAACAAATAGAAAAAATCTTTAAAATTTCTTTCAATTGTTTTTTAAACTTGCTAATTGCGAAGTGATGAAAAACTGAAAACAATCCAAGTCATTTCTACACCCAATGCCACGCTAGTACCACAGGAATACGAAGTGTACTTTTTCAAAAATCCGATGATGGGACCGACACCCATTAGCTTTCATGTCTCAGAAGCTAAATGCCGCTCAAAGGAATTATAGTGTTACGGAGTTGGAATGCCTCGCTGCTTTTCTGGCTGTAAAAAAATTCCGAACATACTCCTGGTTCCAATTCCAATGTAGAATTCGCTTATCTATCAAGCACATAACCCGCCTCTCTCTGCCCATTTTGGTGCAGCTAAGGTTATCGAAAAGCTGCAAAGAGCTTATTATTGGCCCTGTCTTACGAGAGATGTTAGGGACGCAAAGAGCTTATTATTGGCCCTGTCTTACGAGAGATGTTAGGGACTATGTGCAGGCTTGTGAGTCTTGCCGCATAAACAAATGTGCCAATACGACCATGCGTCCACCCATGGGAAGGGAGGTGGAGGCATTCCGACCATCTCAGCGAGTTTATGTGGACTTTATGGGACCTTATCCGCGTTCCAAAAAGAGGAACACCCATCTGGTGATCCTCCTGAATCAATTTAGCTGTTTTGTCCTTTTGAAACCCTTTCGGCAAGCTTCGGTACTTAATCTCATGGACTTTCTAGACAATAATGTGTTCCATCTCTTCGGGGTACCCGAAACTTTAGTCTCAGACAATGGTAAACAGTTTGTGTCCCGAGTTTTGACCGACCACCTCAAAAACTTCGGGGTAACGCATGTGTTCACGCCAAAATACTCACCGTAGTCAAATGCGGTTGAACGTGTCAACCACTCAATCCTATCAGCTATCCGCTGATATTTAAAGACTGATCACAAAGACTGGAACCTTCATCTTAACGAGAAAACGGCCGCATTGCGAAATGCATTTCACCTCACCACAGGTTTCACCCCAAACTTTGTTGTTTTCGGACGACATCTTGCAATCCATGGTTCGGACTACCAACGGCTGCGTGACGTTCAGCACATCTCTGGTCAATACTGCACAACTTCAATGAGGCGGATAATCTTTCCAATATCCAGAAAGATGTTATGCAGAATTTAAATCGCGCTTAACAGCATAACGCTGATCGCTACAACCTTAGGAGCAAGTCGCGAAACTTCGCTCCGAACCAAAAAGTTTACGTCCGCAATTTTGCAAAGAGCGATGCCACCAAAAATTTTAACGCTAAGCTCCCACCCAAATTTATTCCAGCTAAATTATTGAAACCTGTCGGAACTTAATGTAGCTTTTTGAGGTGGAAGACTCGAATGATAAATGTCTCGGAGTTTACCACGTTGAGTATATTCGTTTCTGAATTGTAGTCGATTTGTTCATTTACATGCTACTGATGGTGTCATTTGTCGCCATCCTTTTCCACTCGTACAAAGTATTGCGAAATTTGATAACAGCGATAAATTCGAACTTCCAATTTGAGTCAGAAGCCCGGTTTGAGACGTTCTCGGGGTATGGGACGTCCCCACGATTTGTGACGAAGGATATTCCCAGAAACTCCGCTTTTCCAAACCTCGTCTCGTTTTATTTTCCTTCGTCCCAAGTTCAATTCCAGACATAAATTTACCCATTAACAAAGTCATTTTTTTTATGTTTCAGTTCTGCTAATCACGCAAAACTTCATTTAGTAAAATTTATATTTTCCCCCACTTCGGTTTTCTTCCAAATTTAATTTACTATTTAGTAAAAACATGTGTCTTAACTTCAGTCTAGACATATGTTATAAATAAAATTTCTCATAGCTCGTTTTTGTAGTATATGCACAAGTTTATTTTAAAACCCTTACATTTTCAATTTTTTTTACTCCTCTAGTAGACTGTAACTCAGTCATTTTTACATTAAATAGATTTCCTTTGTTTTGGGAAAATTTTAATTTTGTTTTAAACAATTAGAGCGCGCCTAATATACCTGAGCTGAACTATGCGATTTATGCGAACTATGTTTTTAAAAAGATAATGTATATAACGTAATTATAGAAAAAAACATTACGGAAACAAACCATTTAAAAAAGAAAATAAAACGGTACATTCCATTTTTTTTAAAAAAAACATTATTCGCATGAAAACATTCCTTTTTAAAAACATAGTTAGCAATTTCGCAAAGTTTACTTCAGGTGTATAGCGCGCCTTAACTGGGTGTCTGGAATTGGGTTTCTTTTATTAACATAATGATTTTCTTTTCTTTGTTTTTGTTGAGGGATCAAATAAAACCGAGGTTTGGAGTAAAGTTGGAGAATGGTTGGTCGGAACACGTGAGTTAGCTTGGAACAGCGGACGGTTAGAGTCCAAGAGTATCTTTGGTTTTTTTTGATTTGGTTAGGGATAGTATTTTTTTTATTGTTGTGGTGTTTGTTTTTTTTTATTTACCTTTTGCGTTCCGAATTCCTTTAGTTTTAAATTAATATAAATATCGTTAAGTGAGAAAATTGAGAAACTAAGTGGTCTTGCTATAATATTAAATATTCTTATTCTGAATAAAACAAAATAGTTAATGTATAAGAAATAATAATGTAAATATCGATATGTTTTAAGTGAGGGAATTTTAATCAGTGTGCTTGATATGATATTAATAAAATATTAATATATTGATAAAACCAAATAGTTCGTGTTTGATTTCTACCGAGAAACGGAACCGGCAGTCACACTATTGAATGGTAGGAAAATGGGTGAGTCTACTGTCAAATTTAGATTTATAAAGTAGTTATAGTGAATAGGCTTGGTATTACCCAAATGAAGTAATTGGTGTAGCGAGAGGGTTGTGAGTAGTTGTGGAGAAGGTCATGTAACCCCACAACCCCTAACCCCTCAACCCTTCACAACCCCGATGTATGTGAGATTTGTGTAAATAAGTTTAGTTTGAGAACATGGTTATTGTGGGAATGCAAGGTAAGTAGGACCGTCAGCCTAAGTGTTATTTTTTTTTGTGAATATTTTTATTTACCGCTAACTCCCGGGATTGCCAGACTGCCGAACAAACTCACGACAAAAATTTACGACTGAGCCAAGCGGTGTTTGGACAAACAGTCAGGTAAACAAATCTATAACTTTAGTAAGTGCAATCTTTGATCCTATCTAGGGAGCTGGGTTGCACTGCTAAATGTTACAGATTGTTTAATTTGTTTAGACGTTACTAGTTTTGAAATTTGTTTATAAATTTTGAATTGCTTTGATTTTGTTGATTTTTTATTATTTTTTTGAATTTTTAATTTTGAAATTTAATTACTATCGGAATTTTGGATTTTTTTTTTTATTTTATTGAAATTTATTTGTTTTTTCTTTAATTGTCTTATTTTTAGTTGTTTACCCTTGTTTTCTTTGTGTTTGTGGACGTGTGACATTAAATCTATCAATCTTTTTTTCCGAGCCTAAATTAATTTTCGTACCCAATCTTTTTATTTTTTTTTATTTATTCTTTCAATCTGTTTTAGCCTGACAGTCATTATGGCTTCTAACCCTAATTTCTCCCTGATTGACCGCAGTGTTTTTTGTAATTTGTAAACTCTGAAAATTAACTGTATGAGCATGACCCAACTTGTGCCCTGTGGTCATATCTTCCATTTGAATTTTATTTCTTTTAATTTGAAAATGAATTTTTTATATTTTTGAATTTTTGTTTGTTTTTTTTTATTATTATTTGTGTGTTGTTCTGTGGGCGGAAGGCAAGATGTCTTGTAAGTCCTGACGCGCAGACAACATTTGTGTTTTGATCTGTGATTTTTATATGTATGTTATTCTGTGGGCGGCGATCAAATTGTCCTGACGGACAGGCAATATTTGTGTTTTGAAGATTTTTTTTTCAGTTTTATTATGACGCGAAATGCAAGGTTCTTGTAAGTCCTGACATATTTTTGATTTTATTTTAATTTTTTGGAATTTTGAAAAAAGATTGAATTTTTGATTTTGTTATAATTTTTTGAAATCATTTCAATCAGGCCCCTTCTTTTGAAAAAAATTAAATTAATTATTTGTATAACATGAAATGTAATTGAACATGAAATTGGTAGATAATGGGTTGTTTGTTTTTGAAAAGTTGAAATTGCTGAACTCTAAATAGAGAGGTTTTTGAGTAGTTTGCTGAGTATATCATCTTTTCACTAAATTATGTTAATTTATGATCTGTTATAATTTTCCATTGAAGTTTTTAAATCTTTATAGGAGGGTTACATGTCCAATATAATTTTTTTATTTTATTTTATATTATTTAGTTTTCACTTAATTGCAAACATTTGTTTTGCCCACTAATAAGCACAAATGACAAAACCTTAAAAAAAATCTTACCTGTAATATTTGTTTTCCTGTATGAATTTGCATATGTCGTTTAAGCGTTACTTTGGATAATACCTTTTTATCACAAATTTTGCAAGAATACTGAAAAAAAAGCAAAAGAAAAAATTAAGATTTCGGATTAGTATTTAAGCAGCAACTTTCTAACTTTCTATTCTTTCGTCATTTTAATACGGGTATAGCTTACCCGAGCTATAAGACGGGGTTCTTGTCCGCGGTCCATGGTTTGTAATACCATAAACCAGTTGTCACAATTTCCTGCTAGTAGCTAATGTAACCTCTGTTTCCACCTGGAGGAATAGGTTGCACTACTAAACGTGATAATTTATATGTCATGGATGTAGCTTCAATGCCCGCCCTACCGTGCATATATGCTTCAACATAAAACTCCAACCGGAGAGAGAGTATTCTCCACTTTTGGAAACTCAGTACATCTTCGGGATAATGTAGTAGTGTGTGGAGGGAGGGATCAACTCCACAATGGAACATGATTTTGCAAACCACATGAAAGATGTTATCACTGAAGCATACCACCGAAACTCTCGAATTACTAAGTCTAAAATGACCAGAGATGTGCCGTGGTGGAACGACAACTTAGATAGGATGAGGAATTAAGTTCGCAAGCTCTTTAACATAGCTTAAAAAGGATAAACACCCAGACGTAATTCCAATCGGCTCTTACTAACTACAACAAAGATCCCATATGATCAAACATAAACAGTTGGAGAGAGCGTTGCAGAACGATTGAAAAATTACTTGTGTCTGAAAACACAAAACCGTCTGGGTTCAATCTACTAGCCGGACGGTACCTAGTACCCACAACACCATCTGTAATCAATGAAACTCTAGAGACACTATTACAGACCCACTTTCCGTGTTTTACATGCGTAAGCTCGGAAGGACAAAATATACAAAACTATCGTTTGTTGGATTTTCCAACTAGGAAGGTTGCATACTGTAATGAATAGCCTGGGACAACGCCTAAACGTAGTGTATTATAGTCTCTGATTCAGTAGTCGACATTTTCTTTAACATATGTAGCTTATAATAGTTTCTCATCCATCCAACATCGATAGTCATATTTGCTTATGGTCTCCGTAACCCATAGTTTTTTTTTATATATATAAACATTAATATTTAATTTTACAATCCCCTAATATTGATTCATACTACGTTTCCCTCCGCTTTATTTCACCATACTACCGGAATTTGGATTCTCTAAACACTAACCATATTTAATCAACGAAGTTTTCAAACTTTTGATACAAATTGTTACATTTTATTTCGACGTATTCAACTACAATTACAAATTTATTCAACGTTTATTTATACAAATTGCTACCTGGTATTTTCAATGTGTTCAACTATAATTGCAAATTTATTCAACATTTATTGATACAAATTGTTACATTTTATTTCAACGTGTTCAACTATAATTGCCAACTACTATTCAACCTTTATTGATACAAATTGTTACATTTTATTTCGACGTATTCAACTGAAATTGCAAATTTATTCAACGTTTATTTATACAAGTTGTTACCTGTATTAATCAAAGTATTTGTACACAATTGGTACTGATGGAGTGCTGAGATAACTGAAGCTTGGAGACCAGGAGGATATAACCATGGGGTGAGTGTAACTGAATTATTTCTATTTGTTCTTATGATTTAGGGGTGTGAATGAGTGTATGTGTGTGAGCGTATGTGAGTGAATGTGGGGGTTGAACGTGCCGACCGTGGTTCTTTCGTAAAAAGGGGTCACCAGAGTCTCATCTTTTTCACTTGTATTTTTTTCCATTTCTGTTAATTCGTGAAAATTGCGTACATGTCTGCATTTGTGCTGAAGCAGCAGGTTTATAACATCTCAAACCCACGATGGCTGAGCCTTAGTCGTGACGGCTTTAAACTACTCAAGGTACGCATCCTGCTATGTCATTCTCATTGGTTCGCCAATGAGAGGGCACTTCATTACAATACCAACTCGTCAACAAAATATTCTTCCCGTTCAAATCTGTAGGAGGCGACAGAATCTGCCGATATTTTTGCAAAAAGGTCTGACTGCCATTCTCCCATACCTCGAGCGTCTGTTTACAGCAAACTTCAACCTTGCGTACGTTCCTCAAATATTGAAGATAGAGTAGTATTCATACCTAAGCAAGGAAAGAAATCAAACGAAGTCAAATCATATAGAAAAATAAGTCTAACATTTTTCCTACTGATGATGCTTTGGCTGATGACTGTCGGTGACCGAACCCAGGCAGTAGTGATGAACTGGTGCAACAAGGTAAGCACGTCTGTCAATCCGCAAAAACCTAGTACCGTAGTCTTTACTAACTGAAGGGGCTTTAATGCCGATACTATTGATTTAACGGCAAACGGATACAAGTCAAGGAGATTAAGTACTTAGGTGTAATCCTGGACAGCAAACTCACTTGGAACTCACACCTAAAATTTATCTCGGACACTGCAAATAAGGATTTCTTTGCCTGTAGAAACTTGAATGGGTAAAGCTAGGGATTTAGCCCCAATATGAAAATTTGGTTACTTCAAAGTCTAATAAAACCCATGCTGTCCTACGCAGTTTTGGTCTGGTGGCCGAAACGAAGCTAAATTCGGACAAAGCTCACAAAAATACAAAAACTTGTGTCCCTCTGTACCATAAGTGCTTGCAAAACCATACCAACAATCCCAATGAAAATACTCTTTCTTCCTCTATTGCACCTACACTTTAATTCTGCAGCCGTATCTAGCACTCACAAACTACAGCTCGTCCAAATACTTAAACCTGGCAACCTAACGATCCTCTCGAAATTGCAGAAGGCAGTGGTGACCTATCACATTTCTACTGTATGTCAAATACTACTGATCTTGACAGACCGTTTATGGTTAAAATACTAACCAAGGCATTGAGAGCTACTTACAAACACTACCACCCAATTACAGCGTACTTCGTAAAAAGATATAAACATGCTGCGTCGCAGGACAGGGTCCGATAAACCATCACCTTAACAAACTAGGTTTTGCGGTCAATGAAGACTTACACTTCCTCTACCGCAAATCATTAATCCAATCGAGCCCATGACATCGACGTCATACAGAAAGGAGGGATTAGCACCACACCCACCGCTACAAGAAATACAAATACAATAAATCTTTAAATCGCAGTGCCACTTGACCTAGCTAGCCTAAGTTTCGAGACCCCTTAATATAAAAAAAGTCAATAATCAATATTGTTGAAAAAGACCAAGATTTCCACTTTATTTTAACATTTATTTTATTTACTAATAAGCACAAAACCTAAAGTAAATTCTTACCTTTAATCTTTCTTTTGAATGAGTTTCTAAATGCATCTTCAAATCACTCTTTGCTGTAAATTCTTTATTACATTCAGAACATTTAAACAACCTTTCACGTGTATGAATGTTCATATGTCGTTTAAGTCTATATTTCGCTGCGAAATTTGCATCACATAATTTACAAGGAAACTGAAAACAAATAGAAAAAAACTTTAAAATTTCTTTAAATTAATTTTTAAACTTTTAATTTGGTTTATTTTGGTCTATATTTAAAAAAATTCTACTTGAAGCCGTATTTTTCATTTATCAAAGGCTATCTATAAACTAAAAATAAACCAAATTAAAAAGGGTCGAGTCAAAATGTCGCAAAATTTTGCTGAACTTGACTGAAATTGCTTTTTAAAAAGTTCATTTCATAATAAAATATTTGATATTTAACATAAAAAAAAATCTGAATCTAAAAATCGCCATTTTTATAATTTTCCTTCAGAACAAAAAAAACTGATTCCCGACAGTCATTTGCACCACGAATTTTATCTCTAAAACAAAAAATATAGCTAGTCCTAAACTTTCACAAGTGGTTAGATATAAAATAAGCTTCAATTTAGTTTAAAAAAAAAAAAGGTATGCCATCTTTTTTTCAAATACACCATTTTTTTCTTATGTTACACCGTTAAAAATTATTTCAAAAAATTAACAGTGTACATTTTTAAAAACTTTGTTCTAATACCTATTCAACGACATATCATTTATGAAAATCGATTGAGTAGTTTTTCTACAATCGCTCGTCAAAATGCACTCACATCACAAAATAACAAAAATTGAGGGGAGTGAAGACCCCTGGTCGAAAAAAAAAATTCTAAGAGAACCTGTATTTTTTATTTATCAAAGACTATCTATAAACAAAAAAATAATCAAAATTAAAAGGGGTCAAGTCAAAACGTTGTTGAATCTTCGTGAAATTGCTCATATAGATATAAACTAGATATAGATATAGATATAGATATAAACTATATAAACTATATTAAATCAATTTGTATTGGTGAATCAATTAAAAATTTGTTCTTGTGATTTTATTTCTATGTATCCGATTTGTTATCATTTTATCATTAACTATTAAAAATTATAAAAACTGTTTAGTTTTATTTAAAGTTTTGCAAGATCTTGTGTATTATAATTGATTAGTAATTTGTTTGGTTTTCAATCAATTGTACCGCTTACAGTCCCGTTTTTGATTGTATTAAAATTTCAATGCCATTTGAATTAAAAAAAACTAAATGTTTAATGTGTATAAACAAGAGCTCGTTTTTAAAATCTGAAGCTGAATCTACTAAATAAGGAGAATGAATCTACTAACCATTACATCCCACGTAATAAGGATGAAATTAATAAATTTAACTCAACATTTAATGAAGTTACCGTTAGTGATGATGATTCTGACAATATTGCTAGTTTTAGTGATCTTTGGTCTAAAATTAAAACAAATTCTGATCATAACTTTAAGTTAATCAATGAACGACTTAAATATGTTGCTAGCAATTTAAATGATTTTAAATCATTAATGGACAATGAGATTGAAGGTATTAAGGATAAAATTCTGGATTTAGATAATCGCTTAGAAACTATAGAGTCATCTTCTTCTACTGATCTAAAAGTTAGCGAAGAATTTTATATTGAAATGAAGGATAGGATCACTCGCGAGAAAAATCTTATTATTTATAATATGGCTGATAGTAATGATGCAGATAAAGTCGATAAAGCTACTTTGATTGATATGTTTAAAAATTCACCGGTTACACTGAATGTTATCAGAGTTAGTCGTCTTGGAAGGCATTTTTCTATTAATAAGGTTCGACCTCTTAAAGTTGTTCTTGGATCAGCTGATGAAGTGCATTGTATCTTTAATAATAAAATGAGTATTTTTGGTAGTGATATAAAAATCTCAAATGACTCTACTCCTCTGCAACGATCACAGTACAAGAAATTACAAACTGAAATGAAGAAAAGAACACTTAAAGGTGAAAGGAACCTTCACATTAAAAGAATCCAAGGTATGTTATCAATAGTTAATAAAGATAAACATCATTCCACGAATCATGAGGCCTCAAAAAACTAACTTTATTTTA
This sequence comes from Diogma glabrata, assembly GCA_963693315.1. Classification (NCBI taxonomy): domain Eukaryota; kingdom Metazoa; phylum Arthropoda; class Insecta; order Diptera; family Cylindrotomidae; genus Diogma; species Diogma glabrata. Next base: position 25,141,186 of record OY856188.1, on the reverse strand, counting down.
CCAAAACATCAGGAGCATTAAAGGTCGTCTTATTGAATTTAGAAGTGCTCAATTTTTATTACCAACATACGATATAATAGGCATTACCGAAACCTGGCTTAATGAGGATATTCTTGATGTTGAAATTGGCTTGGAAGACTATAATATTGTTCGATGCGATCGGAACAACTTTACTAGCTCTAAAAGAAATGGCGGTGGCGTTTTATTGGCCATTAACAAAAGTTTTCATAATCAAACGTCAATTCAACTTAACATTAATTCTGTGGAACAAGTTTTTGCAAAAATAGACTTTGGGAATCATAAATTAGTCATTGGAATTGTTTACTTTCCTCCGAATACGAAGTTTGATATTTACAAAGAATTTTTTGATGCTCTACAGGACTATATTACTCTTAATTGTTCTCTAAGTATGTTTGATAAGCTAATTCTGTTTGGAGATTTTAATTTGCCGGGAATTGATTGGACTTCCATGTCAAACTTGTCAACTGGTTTGGGATCTCATTCATCTAATAACATCGCTTTATCAATTAATTATATTATTAATTTTTCTTCTATTTTTAATTTATTTCAAATTAATGCTATTAAAAATAACTGTGGTAATCTTTTAGATCTAGTTCTCACTAATGATAGGTTGATTAAATGTAATTCTTCTTTGGATTTCTTTTTTGAGAAGGATGTTTTTCATTGTCCGTTAAATCTTATTATACCTAGCTCTCAATCAGGTTTTTTAGCATCAAATGAATATTTTTTTAACTTTAAAAAAGCCAATTATGACCTAATTTATGAGTGTTTACTTGATTGCAATATGGATATACTGTTTGATGATAATAACGTTAACATTAATAGTTTAGTTGATAGGTTATATGCATTACTAAATCCAGTTATTGATAAATACATTCCTAAGTTTTCTGTTAATTCAAACAGTTGTCCGTTGTGGTTTTCTAAGAAACTTGTTGAAAGTATCAAGCTAAAAAAGAAATATCATAAAAGATTTAAGCAATATAATTCCGATTACTACTACCAATTGTTTAAGTTAATGAGGTCCGAATGTCTTAAATTAGTTAAATATGATGAGCAGCAGTTTATATCTAAAATTGAAGATGATTTATTGGTCGATCCTAATGCGTTCTTTAAATTTATTAATATTAACAATCGATTCCGAACTTTACCATCTAAATTTTATTATAATGGAATTAGTGCCGATTCTGGTAATGAGATTGCTAACTTGTTTGCTGATAAATTTAGGTCTGTATATGGTAACTCTGATCTTGATTATTCCTCCATTGATTTCAACATCTGTGATAACATTTCATCTCTCTCTTTTTCGGAACATGATATTGAGGTATGCTTTGATAATTTAAATATCAAGGCATCACCTGGGCCTGATGGTATCCATCCTTTCTTTGTTAAAAAATGTCAGCATATTTTAGGAAGTTTTCTTCTTACACTGTTTAACCTTTCGTTGAGTAGTGGTTGTTTCCCAACACTGTGGAAGGTTAGCTTTATCACGCCAGTTCATAAACAAGGTGATCTTGCTGATGTTAATAATTATAGGCCTATATGTAAGATGAACACGTTTGCCAAAATGCTTGATTTCTTGGTCTTTAATAAAATATCAGGCTACTGTCATAAATATATCATTGATCAACAACATGGTTTTTTTATGAGAAGATCAATAAATACTAATTTGTGTCTGTATGTGAATTATATAGTTGATGCAATTTTAAATAACAACACCGTGGATAGCGTCTATACTGATTTTGTTAGAGCCTTTGACTTGGTTAACATTGAATTACTTATAACTAAATTATTTCATTATGGTATATCAGGTTCTCTTTTAAATTGGATATGCTCTTTCTTAAATAATAGAGTTCAAAAGGTTAAAATTAAGAACTATATTTCCAGTGACATTGCTGTTCTATCTGGAGTTGGGCAAGGAACTCATCTGGGGCCATTATTTTTTAACTTATTTATCAATGATATTGTTTCCTATTTCGAGTTCTCCAAGATTCTTTTATTTGCTGATGACATGAAAATTTATTCCGTCATCAGGGATCAAGTTGACAGGACCAATTTTCAATCTGATCTAGACCGGCTTTCTAGATGGTGTTTTAAAAATGGTTTGCATCTTAATTTTAATAAATGTTATCAAATCTCCTTTAATAAAAAGAAGATTGATTTATTTAATTATTCCTTTGGCAATAATTTGTTGATAATTTGTGATAAAGTTAAAGATTTGGGAATTTTTTTTGACTCGAATTTATCATTTTCATATCACATTGAATATCTATGTAATAGAGCAAAGCGAATAGTTAATTTTATTAAAAGAAATTCGAAACAATTTTCTTCAATTTCGGCTTTCAGAGTACTATACTTCTCCTTTCTATATCCTGTGTTAATCTATGGTTCAATTATTTGGAATCCCTATTTGAAATATCATATCAAGGAGCTCGAGTCGGTTAACCACTTGTTTTTTAGGTATGTTGCGTTTAAAACTGGCATTTCGTTTAGTTTTTTTAAACATGATTATAGATTGATACAAAGTTCGATTAATATCTCTAATTTAGAGACGGCCCGTTTAAGAATTGATATTATTTTTTTGTTTAAGATTTTCAATGGGCTTCTTGACTGTGGGAATCTTTTATTTTCATTTGGTTTGAAAGTCCCTTCTAGAATTTTTAGAAGAAGCGATTACTGTTTTGATACTTCGGTTGTCTCAAATAATTTAATTTTTCACTCAACTACTTTTAGGCTTAGTTTCGAGTTTAATAATTTTTTCTCTGACTTTGACATTTTTTCTGGGTCATTGGGAAGTCTAAAGAAGGAATCTAAAAGATTGCTAAGTTATTATTGATGTTCTTCACTTTATACTTTTTGTTTATGTATTAATTAATATATTTCTCTTTTGATTGTATTATTTGTTATAATGTATAAATTTTTATCATAATTTATTGTATTTTGGTTTTTTCATTGATTTTTGTTCTATTATAAACATTTTGTATGAATATTTTTTGTAAATTTTATTCAAGGGCCTCGCCCGTAAATAAATAAATAAATAAATAAATAAATAAATATAGATATATAAGCTCGAATCGCTGCAGGTAATCGAACTTTCTACTCAATTAAGCCTCTCATTGGATTACCGTATGTGTCAACTAAAACCAAACTCAAGTTATACAAGACTTTGATTAGACCGGTTATGATGTATGGGTCACAAACGTGGACCATTACACAAAATGACGAATCGCATATATCTATATTGGAGCGTAAGATTTTACGCTACATTTTTGGTCAACTTACGACAGACGATGGAGAGTACATAACCCGATATAACTTTGTAATCAGAGACCTTTTTGAGGATTCTTATATAATAGGTTATATTGGTTAAAACAGGATTGCTTGGTTTTGGCTTATTGTTCTACCACCCGATTCACAGTCTGGAATGATTAAAAAAATGTACGTTAGTACTCCATAGAGTGGACGACCACGAAGTAGACCACGACTACAATAGGAGACGGACGTAATGAACGACCTTAAAAATATCGGCTGACTAATTAAGTGTGAAATAATGACATACATATGACTTATATATGACCCAGATCTTAGATAATATGTGACTTAGCGTGATGTAATTTGATTTCACAATGACGTAAATGTGTTTTTTCGGTCATTGTTGGCTGATACTAATTAGTTCAGATATAGGTTTTTTTTTTTTTATACTAAGTCAGTCATGTTTAGTGTTAATTTAAATAAATCATAAATTAACGTCTCTGAATATCCGAAGATACCATGCCAACTGTGGATTGTGGAAATGGATTATGTTTCTTTGAGAAATTGGTGGACATGGACTTTAAAAAGTTGAGGATTAAAATAATCAGGGAAAACCCATAAGGGCAAGGAATTCCAAAGATAAGAAACACGGTTGAAAAAGTCACGTTGAAAGGCGACAGTTCTACATTTGTCGCAAAATGAAATGCGAGCAGAATTTTCTTTTATGGAACTATTGGCCTTTGGACGCAGCACATTTGCCTCGGCTAGTAGGTCAGTCAGAAGTGGGAGTGGGGATGTCCAAGGCATTCCATAAAAGCTTGAAAGTGCTGCTTAATCAAACAAAGGTGTTCCGAGTCAATCGGGAAAGGATAAACGCAACCGGAACAGAACAATAACAATTAACATCATATTGAGAGCATGTGGTCACTAGGTGTGATGTGACCAGCACTTTCCCCCAAATAAATCCACCCACGGAGACTCACGTGCTATAACTAATTAAAGTCTCCCCTAAATGTCTTCGGTCCTACGACATCCTCAAATTGATCGACTGAAAAAAAAATTAACGTATCATATTCACACTATATCTATTCTGCAAGAAAAAGAAACATTGTAATGTATCTACACATCATCCCTTAACTCCTACAAAATCTTACAATGACCGCACATAAAATAAACAACAAATTTCCATTATATTCTAAAGTAAAGAAACCGCAAAATCATTTTCACACGATAACAAAAAACATATGTGAAAATAAATATAATTTATTACAAACCGAAAGAAAGTTTATGAAATTCATATTTCAAACAAAAAACTATTAAATGAAATATGATTACCGTGCATATGTAAATAATATAATTTTCGTTTATTTTTATGATGTAATAAATTTAAAGTAAAACTGAATATGTCGGTCAGTTAAAATTAGAAAGAAAATATAAAAAATTATGTGACACATTTTTTAACATTATGAAACAATTAATTTTAAGAATATTTTTGCTAAATGTGTAATTTTTAGTAATATCGATTTTGTATAAATAGAAGAAATTATCGATAATAAAATTCAGATTTATATATTTGTCTAACTATAAACAAGTGTTTTTATTCATATATATAAGTCTGACGAAGTCCATTTTGCCTAGCATAAGTGACTTCTAACAATTGGAGTATAACAACCATTTGATTTGAGCAAAGTGTTGTTATATAAAAATGGGACGGTTCTGACTAACGAACTCTTGGACTGAATATAAATTCTCCTCACTAAAAGATAAATTATTTAGTGCAACTTTTAAATGGAACTTACGCATAATTTTGAAGTGGATTACAACCGTTATAACATCATCATTCAAAAAAAAAAATAATAATAACTGCACAGAGAATTCTTCTAAAATTTTCGTAACCTTCTAATAATGGCAACAAAATCAAAAACAAATATGCAATAATCAGGGTTACACAATTATGTAATATATATGGTTGTAATATTTATAATAATTACCTAGTTATAGATTATATGTTATATATTATATATTTATATGTTTAGTTCAATATTGGTTAACTTTATAACGGTCTAGTGGTACCACAACCTTTAATCTATTCTACTAAATGTTTAGTCTATTAATTCAATAAATAATTTTTAATTAATTTTTAAATGCATCTCAATAAAAAAGGTTTAACTATAATTTGTAATATAATTTGAAAATTGGCTAAATTAGAATATTAATTATACAAATAACAAAAAAAATCTTATCTTGATTTTACGTGTAGTTTCCTTAACCCTCTGATATAACACTATTTGAAACGGTTTCATACTTCATTTTACGGGATATTTTCATTAACTGTACGTAATTACTTGTATGTAATTAACGAATTGCAATTCCCATTAATTATAATTCCAAAACGGGGTTGTGTTAGCTGACCGATTCGAAAGTTTGAACACAATTCCGGTGCTCAAAGAAATTTCTATTTCACGATACCGCTCTCACAGCAACCTTTTTAATATAAGATACTAATAGAAATAAAACAATAAACAAAAATAACTAAGTATATTTACTTTGATTATAATAAAATCACTGGCCACGGGTTTAACTTTAATTCCACAACTACAATTGTTACACAGTTGCTACTACAATTGTTGCAGGCAACAAATAAAATTTACTACACTTTTCCTTTAAATAAACAAACAATTTATTTTTAAAATTGTCGACTTTCGACGCGATTGGAAAAAACTTGTAAACTAAATTTTTCCAAAAGAAATGCTTTAGCTTATATTTCGAAAACCGGACAGTTAATATTTACCATTGTCTACAATACCGTAAAACAAGATCAGCTGGGTCAAAGAAAAAACATTTAACATTATCGATCTATATGTATGTTGTATGTATATTTTTGTTGTTACTCAATATAACACATATAGGTCGATTTACAATAGCACACAAATTTATTCATATAATATAAAAACAAACCAAAAATATTAATAATTTTTATGTAACACAATGCAGATTAACCTTACACTGTCGGGCAAAATTATGTTTCATTTAATAAATCAAACCGAGATAATAGAAGAATTCTCTATGAGTAAAAGAAAATTGAATGATGATATCTCCTGTTCTTAAATTTAGTGGTTTTAACTAGAGGAAAAAAATTTCATGTCCGCCAAGTGGCCATCAACTGCCACAATCGTAGGGCTGACTCATACCCATGAGAAAGGTTTCAAAGGCTGGGCTACCTTTTTCGTCTTAACGTTTTATAAAACTCTTATTGGATCAATATTATGGTAAGAACTTACAATGTTTGAGAAACTAACCCCGAATATCTTTGGCGTGGTAGACTCCAAGCTTTTCTCCATTCTTTCGAACAACCTCATAAGCCACGTTACCTACTCTCGTTTGAATTCGAGCCTTGATGAATTTAGGCGCAAGTTTGGCCGCGAAGTGCTTTGTAGCGTCGCTTTGCACAAAATTACGTACAAAAATCTTTTGCCCTGGGGAAAACGACCGGTTGTGACTGCGCAGATTATATTGACTAGCATTACGCTGATAAGCTTCTCTTAAGTTATTTATTACAAAATCTTGGGCCAAACTAAGACGATGTGAATTAGGGATTACAGAAACATGATTATCTCCACCCAAATTAAGTTCCCGTAACAGTTTATACGTAGATCCGTGAAGTACCATATGGTAACCAAACACCAGAAAGCGAATCCGGTGGAAGAATGAACTGAATTCCTCAACGCTGCTCCTATTTCCTCCAAATGCTCATCCCAAGTTCGGTGGTTATCCTTAAAATACGCACGGATAGCAGAGAGGGCTACGCAAATTCCCAACAGACCGTACCGATATCCGCAGCTGGTCTCCAAGATGAAGAGGCTCTAGTCGATAGAATAATGTAGGTAAGGGGTGTCGGCAAATTAGATCCGTAACTTCGGGATAAGGATTGGCTCTGAAGATTGAGATGGCTCGGGCTTGATTGGGATGTAATATTAAGACTAATAGTATTTTTTCGTCTGAGTAGAATCCATTTACTCGCTCCGAAGCATTTGATTGGGACGAATATTTTGGAGTGAAATCATGTCGTACACCGTAGGTTTTTAGTAAATTAGCCAAAGCCACCGACTCAAATTGTTTTCCGTTGTCGGAAAAGACAGCTTCGGGTACTCCGAACAAGTTAAATACTTTGGCCTTAAGATAATCGACCAACTTTGTCGATGTTGCGCTGCGCAATGGTTCAATTAAAGCAAACCGCAAATATTGGTCTAGTATGATCAATATGCAGGTATTGTCGGATTTTGTACGTAGATATGGACCAAGAAAATCCATATACAGTCGTTGCCACGGACGAGTCACTTCGATGTAATTTCCCATGGCCGGTCTGGTAGAAAAATTGACTGGCTTGACCGACTTACAAATGCTGCAACCTACAACATATTCTTTAACATCACGAGTCATACTTGACCAGTAAAATTGACGTTGAAGAATCTCCAGTGTTTTCACAAAGCCGAAATGCGCGGCGGACGGAGGATTATGGGCTGATTGTATTAACATAGGTGTTAAGGATTTTGGAACTACTAGTTTCCAATTAGTAATATCAGTACAATCGAGGTCTTGTAAACCAAATGACGGTGTTGTATACAACTTCCCGTCTTTCTCTCGAAAGTGGGTTTTCGCATTAGAATTATTCTTCAACGTTTCAATCCAGTCCAGGTAGTCTTGTTGTTTGAAAGCCGTCGAATCCAAATCAATGTGAAGAGTAGGGACAACAATATCGTCAACAGTGATGGAGTCTACATGGATTCTGGATAGCGCATCAGGAACTACGCTCTGACTGCCGTTGCGATATTCGATATTGAAATCGAATTCCTGTAGTTTAAGGCTCCATCTCGCTAACCTACCGGACAGATCTTTCTGGTCCATGAGCCACTTTAAACTGGCATGGTCCGTAATTATAGTGAAACGGTAACCTTCAATGTACGCACGAAATGTTTTCACAGCTAACACTGCCGCTAACCATTCCAGCATTCCACTTACGTTGAGCAGAATTTAATTTTTTTGACATGAAACATATTGGATGTTCCCCACCATCACTTGACTTTTGGAAGAGCACACTTCCAATACCAGTAGTACTGGCATCGCATTGTACGAAAAAGGGCTGCGAAAAATTTGGATTGGCCAGAACAGGTGCCGAGACAAGAGCAAGTTTTAGTTCCTCGAAAGATTTTTGGGCCATTTCATTCCATACCACTTTGCTTCCTTTTTTCATTAAGTCGCTTATCGGGGCCGCTAGTGTTGAAAAATTTTGTATAAACCGACAGTACCATCCGGTCATCCCGAGAAATCTGCGAACTTTTTGAACGGTTTTGGGGGTTGGATATTCTGCTACAGCTTCCACTTTTGAAGGATCTACTCGTAAACAACCGTCACGCATCACATAACCCAGGTATTTGGCTTCCTTGAGAGCGAACTTACTTTTCTCTACATTTATGGTCAGATACAATTTATGGTCAGCAACATGTAATAATCAGGCCACTTCAGACAACAGTGACAAATGCTCTTCAAAAGTTGGCGATGTCATTAGCAAGTCATCCAAGTAAACAAATACCCGATCATGCAAATGATGCGGGATCACTTTGTGCATTAATTTGCTCATGGTTTGGGGAGCGTTGCACAACCCGAAAGGCATAGAAGTGAAATGGTAAAGAGGTCGTCCCGGGACGGTAAAGGCGGTCTTATCTCTTGACTCCTGCTCCAGCGGAATTTGCCAGAAGGAGTCTTTGAGATCGATACTGCTGATAAATCTGGTTTGCTCTAAGCGACCAATTAGACCATCGATTAATGGTAACGCGTAAGCATCCTTTACGGTCACGGCGTTTAACTTCCTGGCACCAAGACAGAGACGAACTTTTCCAGAAGCTTTACGTACTAATGACACTGGGGAGCTCCAGGAGCTCTGGCTCTCCTCAATCACACCAAGAGAAAGCATTCTGTCCAGCTCTTTGTAAATGTCCGCTTGTACAGCAGGAGATACGGCATAATGTCTTTGTTTTATCGGTACAGCCTGACCGACATCAATTTTATGTGATAAAATTTGCGTGCGTCCTAATCCGAGCTTTGCTGAGGATGGAAACTTGGCAATAACAAGGGCTAATTGAGCTTCTTGAGCCGCAGATAATTCATGTTGGTTGGGTGGACGAATCGATGTTTTTGAAGTATCATCAATCTCATTTATTTGAATGGGAACCAACCCGAAGAGATTCCAAAAATTCATACCAAGGTACAAAGATTGCTTTAAGCTCGGCGCTATATGTAAACGCATCGTCTTTTGCGTTCCTTTATAGGACACGGGAACACATATATGACCATGTACTCGTTCAGAAACACCACTAGCCGTAGTAACAAAGGATGGAAGGTTACGATACTTAATACCAGCCTTTTCTAAAAACTGTTCAGATCCAGATCCCAGTATGCTTATATTGGCACCGCTATCTAGTAAACCCGTATACGGTATTCCAGCTATTAATACGTTGGCGTAAGGACGATTATCCAGATTTTCACTTGAGAGAGTGGTTTCGGCTACCATTGCTTTAATTGAGCGACGAAGACGCCAGTATCGCAATGTTCGATTTTTACAGGAGTTCGTTTTAGGTTTTTCAAAAACGTTAGTCTGGGTACTTTGATCATTATGTGATGGGTTGGAATTGGACGAAACATTGAAATAATCTACTTGAGATGCCTGTTCCTTTGTTGGAGTTTCAGAAATTCCGGGTCTATTCCAGTCGCAACTTCCTCCGTCTCTTTCCTGAGTAGTATAGGGGTGGGATGTTGGAAGTGTGGTTCCCAGGTGGTAGCACTCCCCTTCTCAAGTTTCCCGAATGCAAACAATGCTTTCACTGTGATTTAATGATATTATTGGTTCCGCAACCAAAACAAAATCTGTGGTTAATCGGTATTGCACAATCTTTAAAAAAGTGTCCCTCACTAAAACAATTCCAACACGCGGGTTTAGTTTGAGGAATGTACGATCGTTTCGAAGAAGCTTTCTTCCTCCACTTATGGCACAAATATCGGGTGAATCACCATAAGGCATCGGATTAGGTGGAAACGACATCCTTGGTAAATAAGGATTATATTCGGCAGTTAGTTCGCTTATATCATGACGTGGTTTGCACAAAACATCCGGATTGTATCCAACGCGATTCCATATATCTTCCGTCTCGACACAACGCTTCACTAGTTGCGCAACTGAAATAAAGGACTGACCAGCAAGGGCTACTTGAAGTCCGTTTCGCATATTTCTTCTCAGTATCAAAAGTAACTCTGAATCGAGAATCGGTGAATGGGTGGGCCATGGCTGATGCTCTGGTTGAACGAAAAAAAATAGCGGGTTCGGGTAGTATTGATTTGATCTCCGCTGAAGAGTACTCATTCATAATGTATTTGTAAAATATCGTCAAATCAGCGACATTTCTTCTATGCTGTAACGAATCAAGCTCGTTTGTAAGATTTGAATTGCGCATCAATTTAATTGCTTTCCGTTGGACAGTGTCTAGACATTTTAAAGAGCTTGGGTATGCACCACCCCAGATGTGAGAACAGTACTCCATGCAGGGGCGAATAAATGATTTATATATTAAAAGAAGCTGTTCGCTATTGAAAAACTTACGACAACGCCCTAGATATCCTAACTTTTGAACCGCGCTCTTAGCAAGATTGAAAATGTGAGTTTTCCATTTCACATCATTTTCAACCTCAACCCCCAAAAGTTTGATAGATTCCTTTTCTTCTAGATCGTTAAAATCAAATTTTAATGGAAAAGGGTTAGGTGTAGATGATCTTGTAAAGTGGCAAAACTGTGTTTTACTTGCATTGAATTCTACACTGTTTGTATGACCCCATTCTAAAATTGTTTTAAGATCAGAGTTTAAGGAATCCATCAAATTAGATCTATAGTTATTAATAACATCAGACGCCCGTTGCCTTTGTGTTTCATGGGATGCATGTAGCGTACTATCATCGGCGAAACTATGAATGGAATGAACGGTGGAATTTAACAAGTCGTTGATATATATAAGAAAAAGGGTGGAAGACAAAGATGATCCTTGAGGCACTCCTGCGTTGGTAGAAAATGTTTCCGATGATATCCCATCGATATTTACTCGAAACTCTCTCCCAGTTAAAAAGTTATGAATCCAAGAAATAAGTTGCTCTTCAACACCATAACATCTCATCTTACATATAAGATTGTCATGCCATACTTTGCCAAAGGCCTTGGATATATCCAGTGCAAAGCCAAATGCTTCCATGGTGCTCGAGCGACTTGTTCCAGACATGTGTTACATAAGATAGCAAATCTCCTATCGATCGTGCCTGTCGAAAGGTACAGTGAAAATCAGTCCTGTATTTTACCATGCTGTCCTCTGAGATTTTTTACGAATACAGAACATTAAAAAGTTTTATTATTTCCTAATTTGATATGCAAATGTCATCTTGTTTGGATAAATTTTGCACGACCATGAATATAAAATTATAATTTCTCAGTTTTCTCTAAATTTTCTAATTATTACAATCTCGAGCCATATGTCAAAATCGTATGCCCACTTTTTTGCATTTCTTGACGTTTTAGGTCATAAGTAAAAATTTAAACAAGCAAAAAAGTGTGTCTGTCTGTCCCGTCGACCGCCACAACCAATGAAAACTCGAAAGTTACTTTAGTGAGTTAAACTCACATTTTTCTTTCCGAAAATAGGTTTTATCGTATGGTTAGAATTGCAGGGACGATGTGTTCGGTAACAGTATCGGAAAATTGTCAAAATATTGGATATTTGTTTTATTTCATTATTGGATAAGATTGAATGTGGAGAAATCTTGTTGGTTGGCATTTTTTTTCCTTTATCTCCATTTAGGAGCATAGGGCGTCTACTAGACTGGACCATCTGACTCTGTTCGGAGCACTAGCACCGTTTTCATGGTTTCCACGTCATGGGTGGTCTTTCAACTCTCTTTTTACCTTGTGGATTCCACTCTAGGGACATCCTTGTTATATCTTTAGCTGATTTCCTCAGTGTATGTCCTATCCATCTCCATTTCCTTTGTTTTATCTCGGACCCAATGTCTAACTGCTCTGTCTGTCGTAGAAGTTCCTGGTTACTGATGGTGTTCGGCCAGAAGCATTTGATCAGTCTTCTCAGGCATTTGTTCACAAACACCTGTAGTTTATTTGTGATCTTTCTTGTTTGTTTCCACGTTTCACACCCATTCAGCAGTACTGACTTGACACATGCATTGAACATTCGTAGCTTTGTTTTTCTTGACAGGACGGATGCATTCCAGATCTTGTGAAGCATATTGAACGTATTTCTAGCTTTGTTAATACGCTGACTGATATCTTCTTCAGTCCCGCCTGTTTTTGCTACAGTACAAACAAGGTACATAAATTTGTCGACCTCATCCACTCTTGTATTGTTGATGGTAATTGGTGTTATCGTTTTGGTGTTCAATCTCATAGACTTTGTTTTCCTAATATTAATGTTGAGACCGACTTCATTTGCAAGGGCTGATAGCTTCTGTATTTTCTGCTGCATGTCCGTATGTGTGTGTGTAAGTAGACAGATGTCATTTGCGTAGTCTAGATCATTGAGCCGGCTTGTTGTGTTCCATTGGATTCTATTTGGACTTGCATCATCAAGCTTTCTCATGATACTATCTAGTACTATCAGGAATAGTAGCGGGGATAGTACACAGCCTTGTCTCACTCCTCGGTGGTTGTAGTATTTGGCATTTACGAAAGTAAAATCGTCGCTACAACAACAACAACAACAAAACTAAATGAATTCTAACCTGTAAACTTTTTTTTCCGTGAACTATTATTAAATGCTGCTTTAAATTTGGTTTGTGTGTAAATTCTAGATTACATTCAGAACATTTAAGCAACCTTCCACGTGTATGTACGTTTACGTTTATATGGTACTTAAGTCCAGATTTGGTTGCGAGCTTTGCATCACATAATTCACAAGAAAATTAAAAAAACAAATAGAAAAAAACTTTAAAATTTTTTTAAAATCTTTTTCAAACTTGCTAATTGGGGAGTCATATTAGGTTTTAATTTCGGGAAAATTCGCCGATCGATTGTTTCTTTTGGAACGTGTTGAAAAGAGTGTAAGAAACAACATATCAAAATGCGTCCTCGAGAAAAGGGGTGGTACTTTTTTATACCTTTCTTGGGGGTGAAAAATGTTTCATTAACAATAAGATAGGGAATATATAGATTGACTAATTCTAAGCATTTTTTGTTTTACAATGGTTTTTCTAAAAGTAAATACTTTTCGACTTATTCGCGGGTGAAAATGTCAATTTTCAACCCGAAACCACGTTTTCAGACGATTTCCTACGAATTGGTCAAAAAGTAAGAGTCATATCGAACAAGAATGCTAATAAAATATGTAGTTTATAAAAAACCAAAAATGATGGGTGTATGGTGTCTGTAGACCCATTACAAACGGTTAAAAGCTTCTGGAAGTTTGGCTCTTATTCATCAAATGCCAAAATTGAATGTTTCGACGCCAAATAAACAAAAACAATGCAATTTTTAGGGGAGTCTCGCTAAACCTTTTTGAAGGTGCTTGAAATGTCCTTTATTTTTGTTATTCATAAAAGCCCCTAGCATTAAAACTAAGCGAGATATGACGAAATAAAGTTGGGACTTATTGTTTCAGTGGAGAAAAAAATGTGTGAAAATCGCCCCCTAATTACCACTTCAGTTAAAAATAATTGGTACCACTTCACATGTCACTTTATTAATGTACTTGTAATGTAGACGTTATCTAGCATCACACCCGCCGCTACAATAAAAACGTCATCTGTCGTATAACAACATCAGGATAATATTAAATATAATAGATCTTTAGGTTACAGTGCCACTTGAACTAACTAGCCCATCTGCTGAGCTTCGAGACCCATTAATATAAAAAAAGTCTATAATCTATAATATTGTTGAGAAAAATCAAGAAAGCCTTCCACTTCCACCTCAACTTTTTTTTATTTACTAATAAGCACAAAACCTTAAATAAATTCTTACCTTTAATCCGACTTTTGAATGAGTTTCTAAATGCAGCTTCAAATTGAACTTATGTTTAAATCCTTTATTACATTCAGAACATTTAAATAAAATTTCACGTGAATGAGTTTCTAAATGATACTTCAAATATCTCATTTGTGTAAATCCTTTATTACATTCAGAACATTGAAATAAAATTTCACGTGAATGTGAATGAGTTTCTAAATGCAACTTCAAATTTGTCTTTGCTGTAAATTCTTTATTACATTCAGAACATTTAAACAACCTTTCACGTTTATGAATGTTCATATGTCGTTTAAGTCTATATTTTGCTGCAAAATTTGCATCACATAATTTACAAGGAAACTGAAAACAAATAGAAGAAAACTTTAAAATTTCTTTAAATTAATTTTTCTATTTTGCGTCTAAAATAAAGTCATTTCGATACCCAAATGCGTATCGAAATGGCCTTCATTAAGATACGCAAAGTTTTGTTTTTCAAGGTTGGTCACATTGGTCATACAAACGTCAGTGAAAGTTAAAACGAATAATTATATAAATAAAATTATTCTTATTAATTAATCTTATCAATTAATCTTTAATTAATCTTTAGATTAAAAAATAATCTAAATTAGTGTTAAATATTTTAATTAATTAAAATAATTAGTAATAATAACAAAATATCAAATTTATATTTTAATAAAATACACATTTTATGAAAGCCAGTTTTGCAACAAAAAAATATATAGAAATATGATGAAACGCAGAGCTTACTATTTTGAATTGAAATTTTTTAGAAATTTTCTTTAAAACATTAAAACTTAAAAAATATTTTTTAAAATTTCAAGACAAAAAATGCAAAATAGAAAAAATAGTATAAAAAACTCGTTTCATAAGACGTTTTATCGCACTTATCCTTTAGAAAACTCCCCGCTGCGCGGGTCGTTTTCTAAACAGATTGCGTGCGATAAAATCGTCGATTATGAAACTAGTTTCTTAATATACTATTTTAAACTTGCTAATTGCAAAGTGATGAGAACAATTCAATGAGCAATAAATAATAGTACACAGGATTATAAAATTAAGATAATTATATGAAATGATGTGAAGAAATGATATTTTGAAAAATGGGTTACCCATAAATGCTAAATTTAATAAGCAAAAATCAAGGGGGTTCGCCGATTTCTAGAAATTTTGAATTTTTTGCTTAAATTTACGGCTTTTCAAAATTGCGGTAATTTTTGATAGGTAAACTTTTTAGTTTATGGTATTAAAAATCCAATACAAAAAAATTATTCAAATCCATTCATTATAACTGGGTTAGGTCATTTTTTTCATTTATAATGTCTAATTGCACTAGACTATAAGAGTCCATTAAGTAGAGACAGGTAGAGAGATATTTTGAACTCTAGAAATTTTTCCAAAATCATCCTTATCGATAAAAATACATCGGTGGTACCTCAGTCTTGTCTGATATCAAACTGATATACTCAAAACAGTTGTTCAGCAAAAGGATTGATTTTGGCTAGAAAACGGGACTTGTAACCGTCTCGTTTTGAACGGAAGAGACCATTTTGTAGTTAAATATCTCGTTTCCCGATATTACTATGAGCGGGATGGGGTGTCACCCGTTTTTTTAAAACAAGTTTTTTTGTGTGAAGATATGTCTTGACAACAAAGTATTAAAGTTCATAAAAATTGGATTATTTTGGTTGAATGAAGTACATAAAGAAAAGATGAATCTTTGATTTCACAAATCACACTAACTTACCATAGCACGGCAAAAAATTATTTTTTCGGCAAACGGCGGTAAGGTTTAACTTTACTGTCGTGAGGGAGTTAGTTAAAGTCTTACTTTTTAGCCTGCGGCTGCAAAAGTAACGCCATTTCTATTTTATACTACGGCGACTGCAAAGTAGCATTTGTTTTTTGTTATTTTTTTCAAACATATTGTATAACTATGACAACAAAAAATAAGTTGATTCTCATTAGATTATGATATTTTGAATTATTGTATGTTACTATGACAACAAAACATAACAAACAGTTTCATTGGATAATGAAATTTGGAATTATTGTATAACTATGACAACAAAATAACAACTATTTCAATTGGATTATGAAATTTTGAAAAGGCTGCTTTGATAAAAAAATTTTATTCATACAAATTTTTCTTTTTTGTGGAAGTAATTATGACGATAAAAATTCATATTTATAAAACTTG
>OY856188.1:25084651-25119651 GCA_963693315.1 Diogma glabrata | reverse complement strand
ATTATATTCGCATTTGCCTGACTTTTTTTCATACAAAAACTTAGATCGTTAACTGAAACAAAATTTTACCTGTTTTCCTTGTGTATGAATTTTCATATGAGATATCAAAGCTTCTTTATATGTAAATTCTTTTTGACAGTGTGCACATTGAAACAGGTTTTCGCGTGTATGGTTCGTCATATGACGTTCGCATTCCCCTTTTCCTGCAAACTCCTGATTACAGAATTGGCATGGAAACTATTAAAAAAAATTAAAGATCACATTTTGGTTAAAAGACCTTGTAGCCGATTTTACCTTACCTTTATTCTTTCCGGATCATGAATTCGTTTATGCTTTTTTAAACTATCTATAAGCGCAAATTTTTTACCACATTCTGAAGATTCATATGGTTTCTTATCCGAATGACTTTTCATATGTTGGTTTAACTGACTATTTAATCTAAAGTTTTTATTACAAATTTTACATTCGTAACGTTTGTCTGATATCTATGAAAAAATAAAAAATAATGTAAGTGGTAGGTTTGGTATTGCTCTTAAATCTAATTTAAGTTCTTGAAATTACATTTATAAGATTTAACTCATTTATAAGAGTAATAATATAAATAACATAAAATAAAATACATAAAGTTTGAGCAGACGTTACAAAACGTATCCTAGGTTCATGAGTTTTCTTATGCATCACTAAATATTTTAAAAATGGAAATCTTTTATTGCTCTCGCGGAACATTACATTCATATGATTTTTCACCGGAATGAAATATCAATCGATGTTCCTATTAAAAAGATATTGTAAGCCTCTAACACTTCAATCTAGTAAAGAGCCTTGTTGGCGATATTGTCTTGTTATTGTTATTCGTATTCGTACCCAACATCAGATGTCGCGTCAAGATTAGTTAATGTCAATTTAGATATGTTAATAATAAGTTCCAAAAATGAAAGTTATTTTAATGTTAATATTGTCGGTGATTTTGTCGTGTGTACATTCATTGTGTTTAAGTTATATTGTTATATAAATTGTTAAGTAGAGTCGAATTTTGTTTGGTAACCTTGCTGTAAAGGTATTTAATTGTAAACATATAAATTAATAGTTCTGTTTCCACGATTATTAAATTATATTCTATTATTAATAGATTCGCTCTAAATTACGATTGAATGAGACGGCGTGCTTTATTGTATGTACGTGACGTGAATAAATTTAAAAGTAAGATTAAGAAATTATATCTTCTTAAAAATGTTTTCTAATATATTATATTAAATTATAGGAATCAATAAATTACAAATATTGTTATTACGCGGTTCGATTTGTCAATTCTTTCTTCCTACGTCCTCAAACAACTTGGATTCTGGTTTATAACCTCAACAAATGGCGACCGTGACAGGACACTGGTAGAACAAAGAATTGAAACACGTGCACGATTACAATAACCTAAAATCGGCTAGTCAGATAGCAATCTCAGATCACCTGCAAGGCTAGATAGATAGCAAACGTATACGGCTAGTAAGATAGCGATTTAAATTATGACTTCAGATATAGAAACTGAATATACTCCCGATCAAGATGATTTGGACAATCCATGTCAAATCTGCAATGGAATTTATGACGGTGTGGTGAGCATGGTTCAGTGCAGTGCCTGCAAATTATGGAACCATCACAAATGCGTTGGAAATCCAGTTGTCTCGGAAAAGGAATGGTGGGCGTGTCCTAAATGTGTAAAAGCTGGTAAAGAAACAGGAACATTACCGAAAAAGCCGAATTCATCGGTTAGGAATGTTCAAAAGCCTAGGAATGAGGACAATGCTCCATTAGCCAGTAAAATTTCCAAATTCGTTCGTCACAACAAGAGCTATTGAATCAATTGATTGCGAATCGTAAGCCAACTGGAGATGAAGCTACGTCGAGGGAAAGAGGTGGTAAACGTCATGAACGAAATAGATCGGATCAGAACCTGAATTCCCAATCCGAAAATAGGAAGCCATCAAACGGACAACAAGGCCGATCGAAGACGAAGACGATCAATAGACGATCGAAGTATTTTGAAAGCAGCGACAGTGAATCGGATGAACCTGAAAGTATAAAGAGCAGGGTGCCTAGGTACTCCGGCAAACAATTAAGCAAATACATTGCGCAACAGGAAATGCGTGCGTTACCCATCTTCGACGGTAGCCCAACTCAATGGCCTGTCTTCTATAATACATACACAGAATCTAAGGAGTTGTTCAGCGACGTGACGAACCGTAACCGATTGCAAAAGGCGTTAAAAGGGAAAGCATTAAAAGCAGTTGCCGGCCTTCTTCTTTCGCCATCGACAATAGATGATGCTATTTATATGCTGGAATATCGCTTTGGGCAGAACGAGCAAATAATTCAAGAAGCAATCGATCACGCTATGACCGCAGAACAGCCTAACGAAAAAAAACCCGAGTCTATAGTTGACTACGCCATGTTGATTCTAACAATAAAAGTTAACATTGAAGCAGTCGGCGACGAAGCCGAAATGATGAATCCTATGCTAATTAAATTCCTTGCACAGCAACTGTCATACGAATTACAAAAGAAGTGGAACAGAAAGAAGAGAGAATGCAAGGAGAACGACAAACTTGTTAAAATCAGCACCTTCAGCAAATGGTTGATGAATGAAAGTCAAGATTACGTTGGCATGTTAAGCTCGGCCGCCAGAGAGTCAAAAGAAACGAAGCGTTCGGTTCACCTGCATCAACACTCCGAGGAAAACAACGTTCCAGTAAAGTCAACGCGGCGAGTCTGCTTTAAATGTTCAGATGAGAATCACCAATGGGCAGAATGCGTGGAGTTTAGAGACATGAGCTGGCCGGAAAGAAGACGGTTCGTCCATAAAAATAATATCTGTTTTGTTTGTTTAAAACGAGGACATCGGTTACAGAGATGTTACATGAAGAAGCAAGGAATTCATAAATTATTGTCAGATCCTAAATTAGACTCCAAAGCCAATGAAGCGACCACCGCCGCTATTGCTGACACTGGAAAAGTCGAACGTGCAATGACTCACCATAGAAAGGATGAAAAGATGCTGTTTAAAATAATTCCAGTCGTACTTCATGGTCCAGTCTCACAAGTCAGAACATTTGCGCTTTTGGATGACTGCGCAAGTGTAACACTAATCGATCAAGATGTCGCGAACAAATTACAGCTGACTGGTGTTCCCGAACCATTGCTTATTGGATGGACTAGCAACATTAAGAATTTAGTCAAGGACTCAATAAAAGTACATTTCGATATATCAGGCATTGGAGTAGACAACAAGAAATTTAGGATCAAGAATGCAAGAACCGTGAGTAACTTGTCATTGCCTTGTCAGAATCTGGACGCAGAGGAACTCTCCAAAAAATATCAATATTTGAGAGACGCGGATATCACTAGTCTGGCGAGTGCAGTTCCAACAATTCTTATCGGCATAGACAACGCAAATCTAATAGCACCGTTAGAGACCAAAATTGATCCCGAGGAAGTTGACCCGGTTGCAATTAAAACTAAATTAGGATGGAGTATTCACGGCCCGGAAGCCCATATCCAAGAAAGAGAAAAAATCTACCCCACATTCGTGATATGTGAATGCAGCGTATCGGATCAACCACTCATAACTTAGTCGAGAAATATTTTTTATACGAAGATTTTGGCGTACACAGTCCCAAGACAAATGTTGATTCAGCAGCGGACAAAACGGCCAAAAGAATTCTCGAAGAAACAACACGACGGACGAATGATGGTTTTGAAATCGGTTTATTGTGGAGACGTTTGAATCCAGTAATGCCCTACAACTACAACATGTGTTTACGACGCCTACATTCGATTGAATTGAAGATGCAGCGCAATGCGAAGTTTGGGAACGCTTACAAATCGAAGATCGTAGAATACATCGATAAAGGTTACGCTCGAAAACTTAAGGAAGAAGAATTGGAAATGATACGTGGAAACATGTGGTACTTACCTCACTTTGGAGTGTCAACTGTAAACAAACCAAAGTTAAGACTAGTTTTTGATGCGAAAGAGGAGTTCGCCGGTGTGTCGCTAAATTCAGAATTATTGACCGGGCCGGATTCATATACATCGTTGATTGGTGTTCTATACAGATTCAGACAAGGACGTTTTGGAGTGACCGCAGATGTGCGCGAGATGTTCCATCAAATTAAAATACGCGAAGAAGATCAGCGTTTCCAATGCTTCTTATGGCGCGACGGCGATAGAAATAAAAAACCGGAAACTTATGTAATGAAAGTTTTAATATTTGGTGCCACCTGTTCTCCGTGCATTGCTCAGCATATTAAGAACCTTAACGCCAAAGAACACGATCATGTCAGAGCGGTGGATGCAATTTTGAATCGGTTTTACGTCGATGACTATTTGGACTCATTCGAATCTGAGGAAGAAGCGTATGAGATTACCCGAAAAGTAATAGAAATCAACCGCAACGGGAACTTTGAGTTGAGAAACATCATTTCAAACTCCAAACTCGTAATGGAACGCATACCAGAACACAAGGATACCCAAATAATTAATATGAATTTCGAGAAAGGCGTTTCGACAGAGAAGGTCCTAGGACTCCATTGGGACACCGATAGCGACGAATTCCTGTACAAATTGAACCTTCCAATAACCCAGAAGGACACGAAGATTTCGAAAAGGTAACTTCTCAGAGCATTGATGAGCTTGTTCGATCCTCTAGGTCTGTTGGCTCATTACGTAGTCAGAGCAAAATTAATTTTGCAAGAAGTCTGGATGCGAAAATTGGTCGAATGGGATAACCCTTTACCAATTGAGTTATGCGAGAAGTGGTGGATACGGAAAAAGGGTCTAGAAGGAATCAAGGACTTAAGAATTCCGAGAAACTATTCAGAGTTGCTGCTGAAGTCCAACAATGTCGAACTGCATATATTTTCCGATGCAAGTGAGCGAGCATACTCCGCAGTCGCTTACGCCAGAATTGAATTCGAGGAAAAAATACACATAGCGTTGATTTCCGGTAAAACAAAAATCGCATCACAGAAAAGTTCCAAAATTTTATCAATACCAAGGTTGGAATTGCAAGGCGCGGTATTGGGTACGAGATTAGCCAAATTCATCCAGCAAGAGCACTCCATAAAAACTATATCAACGACATTTTGGACTGATAGCCTCACCGTCCTCTCATGGATAAGAGCAACGAACAGCGTATTTAAACAATTCGTAACACACCGAATAGCGGAAATTCTGAGTACGACGAAATGCGATCAATGGAAATATATATCGACTCATAAAAATCCGGCTGATGATGCCACAAGGCCGACAAAGAATGATCCATTTGACATAAACAACCGGTGGTTTCAAGGACCCCAATTCTTGAAGGAATCATCAAAAAATTGGGCCTTTAAACCAGAACGCCAGCCGAAGATTGAAGTTGATCCTGAGATTCGTAAAGTTTTCCTGGTATACAGCAAATCTAGCAGTGGCATTTCACGAACCCTTGATTATTCGCCGATAGATCCGACGCGATTCAGTGATTGGTATGACTTGAAGAGTTCAACAGCCTGGATTAAAAGAGGACTATACAATTTTCACCTACGAATCCAAAGGAAGCCCACTAATAGTTTGCCGTTGTCTCTAAATGAAATCAAAGATGCTGAAGCGTATCACATTAAAAAGGCGCAATTAAAATCCTATCCTGAAGAAATTAAGAGCCTGTGGAGAAATCAATCTGTTTCCGGTAAGAGCAAAATTATTGATTTGACGCCATTCTTAGACCAGAATGGAATAATGCAAATGGCTGGAAGAATTGAGAACTCACCCCACGTATCTGCTGACATGAAAAGGCCCATAATTCTTGATCGAAAACACGCTGTGACAAAATTAATAGTTATGGAATACCATGAAAAATTCAAGCACATGTTTCAGGAAGCGGTTGTCAGTGAAATCAGATCTCGATTTTGGATTCCGCAGTTGAGATTGGCTGTAAAAGAATCGAAGAAGATTTGTCAAATTTGTAAGAATAATTCTGCGCTTCCAGTTCCACCACAAATGGCCAAACTACCGATAGCTAGAGTGGACGCATTCGTTGGCTGTTTCCAGTACTGTGGGATAGACCTGTTTGGACCAATGTTTGTGCCAGTCAAGAGAAGTTTAGAGAAACGCTGGGGGGTCGTATATACATGTCTCACTACTCGAGCCATTTATATTGATCTGGTACCTGACCTGTCCGCTGGCTCGCTTTTTTTATCGATACGAAATTGGAACTCACGCAGAGGCCCGATAAAACACATCTACAGCGACTGTGGTACAAATACGAAAGGAGCGAGATCTGAATTGCAACACGCTCTGGATGAAATTACCGACAAGGCGATCCAGCAAGAATGTGTGAAAAGAGACATCGAATGGCACTACAATCCGCCGGCTTCACCTCACATGGGAGGATGCTGGGAACGCATGGTCCGGACGATTAAGAGCGTTCTGAAGAAATTATTAAAAGAAAAGCATCCTAAGGAAAACACGCTTCGCAGTCTACTATGCGAAATAGATGATATCGTTAATACCAGACCATTAACATATATAACCCTCGAGAACGATTCTGATGATGTCATAACACCGAAGCACCTGTTGAATCCATATTTTCGTAATGCACCACTGGCTTAATGACATCTAATCGTGCGAGCTTTACTGCAGGTCTTGTCAGCAACCCATGTTTAGTTCGCACTATTGCGGACCGTACTTGTCCATCTGCTGCTAGGTTGACGCCGCTAACGATGGCCTTTTCCCACTGACTTCTTGGAGCTGCGCTATCGCAAATAATTCCTACATCGCCTTCTTGAAGGGGTGGAGCCTTAGTATGCCATTTAGTTGTACGCGTTATCATCGGCATATATTCAGTGAGCCACTTCTTCCAGAAATGATTGGCCATTTCTTGTACAAATCGCCATTGTTTCCTACTCGCCAAGTCCGTTTCGTTGAACTCACCAGATGTCGTTGAGCACCCTCCTGGTGAGTTCAACGAAACGGACTTGGCGAGTAGGAAACAATGGCGATTTGTACAAGAAATGGCCAATCATTTCTGGAAGAAGTGGCTCACTGAATATATGCCGATGATAACGCGTACAACTAAATGGCATACTAAGGCTCCACCCCTTCAAGAAGGCGATGTAGTAATTATTTGCGATAGCGCAGCTCCAAGAAGTCAGTGGGAAAAGGCCATCGTTAGCGGCGTCAACCTAGCAGCAGATGGACAAGTACGGTCCGCAATAGTACGAAATAAACATGGGTTGCTGACAAGACCTGCAGTAAAGCTCGCACGATTAAATGTCATTAAGCCAGTAAATCCGTAGGAATTTACGAAGGGGGGTGTTGGCGATATTGTCTTGTTATTGTTATTCGTATTCGTACCCAACATCAGATGTCGCGTCAAGATTAGTTAATGTCAATTTAGATATGTTAATAATAAGTTCCAAAAATGAAAGTTATTTTAATGTTAATATTGTCGGTGATTTTGTCGTGTGTACATTCATTGTGTTTAAGTTAAATTGTTATATAAATTGTTAAGTAGAGTCGAATTTTGTTTGGTAACCTTGCTGTAAAGGTATTTAATTGTAAACATATAAATTAATAGTTCTGTTTCCACGATTATTAAATTATATTCTATTATTAATAGATTCGCTCTAAATTACGATTGAATGAGACGGCGTGCTTTATTGTATGTACGTGACGTGAATAAATTTAAAAGTAAGATTAAGAAATTATATCTTCTTAAAAATGTTTTCTAATATATTATATTAAATTATAGGAATCAATAAATTACAAATATTGTTATTACGCGATTCGATTTGTCAATTCTTTCTTCCTACGTCCTCAAACAACTTGGATTCTGGTTTATAACCTCAACAAGCCTGCTGTTTACCACTTCAACATTTTTAAGTTTTGTTTTTGGCTTTTTAAATGTTTGATTTAGCTTTCAATGTATTGAGAAAGCGTGATTTAGCTTTCAATGTATTTCAACGTATTGTGTTCGAAATATTTTTTATTGATCATCCAGTTTGACATGCATAAATTTTCTGACTGTTAAATTTGTTAACTTTTAAACAAATGTTTCTTTTTTTTTATGTTTATTATTGCTTAGTGGAAAAGTTGATTCTATATTTTTATTTCTAGATATATAATATCAAACTTCACCTTATAGAAATAAGAAGATCAAGAAAACAACTTTTTCAGGCTCAATTTTTCCTGTCATGCAGAATCTTTTTATTTTCAACTTGTCGAGTGATGTTTGTTTAGTCAGTCCAGTGATCTTCAATTGACTTCAGTTTTTCGAGCATTTCGTTTTTGTTCGGTTGTTCCGTGAAAGATAGAAGTTTTAAATTATGCATTAGTTTACCGTCCGTCATGGAGGAGTATGTGACATTCGAGTGTTTCCTCTTGATAAGCTAGCGTAGAGTGACCATTCGTACTGATTTTATCAGTACCGTACTGATTTTCTAGCTTCTGTACTGATAGACATATGCGGTATTGATTTTTACTGATTTCTAAAATTATGTACTGAAAGTACTGATTTTTATGAACTTGTAATAAAAATGACTAGGAAAAAATACTTTTATTTTTAAATTGTGACAGTTACACACGGAAAATATATATCGAAATTCTAACCCTGTGTTTTCCCAAGCAATCGTGGCGGAAAGTTGTATTTTACAAACTACTGGTGTTGGTCTCAACTTAACAGAATTTCCTTAAAACTACTAAAAAAATGAAAACCGGGTTTTTCTACTTCGCTTTACACATTTACCTTTCGGCTTAGAAGAGACATAGGAATTAGGTGAGACTAAGGATAGCACATATTTTAACTTTTAAAATTTTGTACTGATTTCACTTAGAAAAAAAATGGTCACCCTAAGCTAGCGTATTCTCTGGTCAAAGAACTAATCGAAACTCTTACCTTTAATCTAGTTTTCCTGTGTCTTTTAAGGTGTAAAGCCCAGTTATTTTTACTCCTAAACATTTTTTTACATTTAAAACATTTATATGGGTGGTTAACAACCCCATGTACTTTCATATGCATTTTCAAGGCAAGTTCATTCGTAAAGTTTTCCTTGCATGTCTTACAACTATGCATTTCTGCAACAATTTCAGATTCTAGTTTTATTACCTAGGAATAAACGTAAGAAAAATATTTTTATTATCTGAACAGATCTAGTAAATTATAGTATTTTAGTCAGCGTTGGTTAAAAACACTGTTTTAAAAAAAAAAAACAAAAAAAACTGTTTTTTTTTTGTTTAAAACGCGTTTTTTATTGTTAGAACAGTTTTTTTTGTGTTTTTTTTTGTTTTAATAGTAGTTTAATCAATGAGTGAATAATGAAGTAGTTTATTCTCAAGCAAAAGTTTAAAATTTGAGCGAGGCACGAGCGAGAATTTTAATTTGCGAGAGAATAAAATTCATTATTCACGAATCGATTACAATACTTTATTCTCTGACAAAGAATTGTGTATTATAAACATTTTCTTCAATTAAAA
The DNA here is from genome assembly GCA_963693315.1 of Diogma glabrata. Classification (NCBI taxonomy): domain Eukaryota; kingdom Metazoa; phylum Arthropoda; class Insecta; order Diptera; family Cylindrotomidae; genus Diogma; species Diogma glabrata. Next base: position 25,110,150 of record OY856188.1, on the reverse strand, counting down.
CAATAAATCTTTATTGTTTTAATTGATAAATCAAATTTCTTAATAAAAAAACCCTGATGATAAAAAACCCCCATCTTATACAATCAACCAAGTTCAACTAAACGAAATAAGAGAATTAAAATTAAAATTTGATTTTTGAACGAAACTTATCAAAGCAATAGTGATTATAATTTGAAAATAATTTTAATGAAATCAAAACAATTTGACCAATTGGAATCATACCAATTGAATAATGATAATTTTTTTATAGGAAAATTTTCATTAGACAATAGGTTAAGTTCATTAGGCTATAGGTTAGAAAACAACATAATACACATAATACATAATAATAATACACATAATACATAATACATACTATTATTATCGAAAAAACATACAAATAAAGCTGATATAATTAAATGGAAGAGAATAAATATATTTTATACTACGAATATTCGTTTTTTTGGTTTTAAATGTAATTGGAGTGAATAAACCTTAACATGGTGTCCACTTATTCTTCAAAACAAAATTCCATGACTTTCCATGACTTTCCAGAAAAAAAACTTGAATTTTCCATGACTTTTTTAAAAAATAAAACAAATAATTTTGTAAAAAGGCCTGATTGACGTATAAGTGAACCTGAGATATCACATACCTTTGGCAATATCTGTGAGATATCACTACCGATGGTGGTATCTTAGGAGTTAGGGGCACTAGCTAATGGATTATATTCAGTCAATAATAACATAATCAATTTTATCTAACGAATATTCCTTGATAATGGCACGTCATTGATTGCTTGAAGAAACGAGCCCTCAATTTACTTTATGTGTTGGTGTAAATCAAATTATTACTTTATGTGTTGGTTTAAATGTTGGTTTATGTGTTGGTTGGTTGGGGAAGACAGTGCGTCCCATGATCAAGTAATATGCCACTAACTGGATTATTGGGCACTCCATTTTAGTTTTGTTCCTCCAAATTTAAAAAAAACGTTTTATCTCTTATTTAATTTTATTGCCTCTATCCTAGCAAGAAATAAATATTGGCCTATTTCATATTTTAAACGTGTTATGGTTTGCGCCCATCAACACTTTAGAACGCCTGTTGTGGGACCAAGGTCTCAAAAGATTTTATGGGTTGTTGTGACACATACAAAACATTTTATCAACTACACATTTTATTAAGCGACCTTTAGCGCACTTTGCGAGCCATTTATGTATTTTAATTCCAACAAATGTATATATACTATAGGCATTAGAAAATATAAACAATTCTGACCACTTTTTAGTAATGTGTAACGTTCGCAATAATCGCAAAACAATAATAAAACCAAATTCATCTTTGTTTTCAATTCAATAAAAATGTATTTCATTAGTTTCCGTTCATTTTTACATTAATAATAATTTTAAAATTTTCTAATACTTAACTGCTAGTTAAATTTCGATTATACTATAAAAAGCAAACGAACGTACTCAATTTTATTTCCAATTCTGACGAACAGATGTCGTTGCTAATCTTTGCTGAATTTTCAGTATTACACGATTTTGATTTTCATTAGAAGATGTAAAACAAAAATCACATTTTTTTTGATTGAATGAGTTTTCGATGTTAAAAGTTTGATTTAAATAAAAATTCATTCCGATTTTGTTATTAAAAGATAAAACAATTCAGCTTTGTGTCAATAACGACACAAATATTTTTGTACTAAAAAGAATAAATTGCTTTATATATTATTATTTTCAATTTTTGTGTGTCAAATTCGAGTGATAAAAAGTTATACTATTGTTTTTATATATAATATTGTTTTATTTAAAGCTTTGCAAATGAAAAAATGGTGGAAATAATTTGAAGATTTTTTGTCAATTTATGTTTCTTTAAAATTGATATATAAATTTGATTGATTGCTTTGGATACCTTGAAATGCATATTGAAATTTTTATAGATTCAAAATTCATAAAAATTAGCTAAATACAATAACGTACCCAAATAAAAATTTATTGAATAAGTAATAAACACATTCAACACAGTGATGAAAGATAATGTTCATTCCAAAAAAAATATACAGGAAGTGAATTAAAAGCTATATTCCCAAATGGATTTTTTTTTGGCTGGTGATCAATTTTCGTATAACAAATCAGATGCTGCTGAGTTTTTGGAAATTAAACATTGGAAATTAGACTTTGGTAAAACAACGCTGGAAGTGAATCACCAATCAACAGTTATAATTTAAGGTATTTGCATTAACTTATTTTTATTGTATTAAATTGTGATTTATAATGTCAAAATAATTTATTCAGCTATAAGAGATTCCCAAATGTAGGGTTCGTTGGGGGCAAATTGTATCCCGGGTATATTCTTTAACTATATATATTGTTACAAAGGTCCAAGCTATTATATAGCTACTCGCAACAAATGCCAGTTGTCAAAAGCATTTACTAAAAACTAGAACTAAAAAAACTTCAAAAATGTACACCCATGGTCGTCGCCGAAGTATTTCCCAATGTTTCTTTTTCGATCGTCATTGTTTTATACTGACGATCAGGGCCGTATCTACCATGGGTGCAAGGGGGCGACCGCACCCGGCGCCAACACAAAAGACGCCAAAATTGAGTTTTGTTTTAAATTGGATTAGTTTTTCATTTTGGTTTTTAATAAATTTTAAGGCAAATTAAAATTTATTTTTCTAATTAAAAAACAAAAATTTATTTTTGTATATTTGTTTTAATTTTTTATCTACAAGCGTGACAGCCCCGTGTACTCTTGTCGCTGCTATTGACATACAATTCAACGTGAAATATTGATACCACTGGCAATAGCAGTGAGATATTACCAGCCAAGGTGATATCATACGGGAGCTGTCGAATGAACTCTATTCATCCAACATTACTCTCAATTTTATATGCAGTTTTCCTTTTTCTGCAGTTTTCCTTCCTTGTTCTCTAAATTATTGTTATAAATTATGCGGCGTCATCTTCTAGAGAAACTCTTAATTTTTTTCAACGTATATGTACGCATGTTGCGTATATGTACGCATATTTTTTCGAAATTCGTTTGTCGTGTCGTTTTGATCTTTTTAGGCAGCAAATGAAAAGCTTAGTTTAAGGCCAGTAATGAAACTTGTTGGGAAAACTGAAAAGACCTCTTAGATTTTAAACCGTAGAATTTTAAAACACTTTAATTGAAATTCCTCTAGACCAGACACGCAAAACTATATAACACGATTTGGAGCAAAATGTTTAGCAAAGATAATGCTGCTTTAAATACCTTTGCAGTTTAATTTTGTGAAACGATCTTCTCCAAAATTAATGTTGTTTCTAAAATGATACAAAGTCTGAACTTGAATGTGATTGAATGTATTTTATTGAATGTATGTAAAAGCTGAAGGGGTTTCATGGAGAGCGATTCTAATATTCCGCATCCAAATCAAATACGAATTCATCGTACAGGAAAGAGTTTTGAAAATGAAACACAAGATAATATAGTATAAGATCCAGGATCCTTCACAAAATTTCTTTTTCTTCTATTGATTTTTTTTTAACGGCGTTCATGCTCCATGTAGGAGCGTTACCAGGCTAATCAGCTTTGAATATTCACCACGGTCATTCGCAACAGCGACATAATTACCATAGCAGCCGATTTTTTTAAGGTCGTTTATTACGTCAGTCTCCCATTGTAGTCGTGGTCTACCTCGCGGCTGCCCACTCCCTGGGGTACTAACGTACATTTTTCTAATCATTCCAGACTGTGAATCGGCTCGTAGAACCTGCCCAAACCAAGCAATCATATTAGAACGGATACAATCTATTATATCAAGACCCTCAAGAAGGTTTCTGATCTCAAAGTTATATCTTCTATTGATATTGCTATTAATTCATTAGAACGATTTATTCTTGCGGATGACAAGTGCACAATAATAGATATGGCTTTTTATATAACATATTTTAATTAAAAGACTAAGATAGGGATTAGATTTTAAAATATTTGAAACTTCTATAGAAAATTTTACACCTCCTATATTTGCAAAACATGCAAGATATTTTCCGAATTTATTTAAAGCCAAGATACTGTCATTAACAGTAGCTCCCGCTGAAAGGACCTTTTCTAAACTACACTAGGTGATGGAGCATGTGCCGGGAGAGGTTAGTTGCCTTTTCTCTTATATTCAATTGAATCTGAAATTTCTTATTTATGAAAATACGAACCGGCAATAAAAGAGTTTTCTGAAAACAAAGCCATAAAAGTGAACATATATGTGATTCTTTATTTAATACAATCTTATTTGTATATATGAATGGTATAGTATTTTTGATTTTCATATTATAATTATTCTTTCTTACAAATTAAAGTTATTTTTATTTTCATATTAATTCCTAATTTTTTTTAATAATCTTTATTATATTGTAACGTAGAGCAACTCGGCCATTGCTTATATTCGGTTCGACTTCTAGATAAACTTAAACAATGGATTTTCTTTACGTTATAAATATTATTCGTCCATTTATCTTATTCCTCTTTCTTAATCAGTTTACTATTATTTTTTTCACATTGTGTAAATTATTTAACTGTAATAACTGTATCGTTTATTTTGAACTAATCTATCGCCAACGTAACCTTTTTTATGCTAGTCAAAAGTTAAATAGCAAAAAACATAACACAATCTTCGAAACATCGCACCTAGGTGTGAAATCTACAATTTTTAATATGTTTATTTACCTACTCTATCGCAGACTGTGTAGTTTTTATTTTATTTTCGTATTAGATAAAATTATTTAATTCTGCTTTTATCTTCAGAAACTTATGTTATTCAGTTTGTATTGCGTTGGCACAACCATTTTCCAGTAAGAAAACTATCAATAGATTTTTTTACATCGTACGCCATAATCCGTACAAGATTTGAAATAAATTCGTATAACATTTTTTATTTATTAAAATAAATTTTTATTTACTGTGCAATTGCTTGCTCGAAGATAGGTCTCTATATATATATATATATATATATATATATATATATATATATATATATATATATATATATATATATATATATATATATATATATATATATATATATATATATATATATATATATATATATATATATATATATATATATATATATATATATATATATATATATATATATATATATATATATATATATATATATATATATATATATATATATATATATATATATATATATATATATATATATATATATATATATTGTTACGTTTTTCCTACCTTACTTCGAATTTGCCTAACTCACAATTCGATAAACGCAATTCCCAATCTCTCCTGAGTTCGATCACTGATTAGTTAGCAAACACACCAGGTTTTATTAAGTATTCAACACCTTAATTGTTCTCCACAACAACAGGAAAACAATACAGCAAACAATATTCCTAACTAGAATATTCTTTCAACAGCTTCAGAAACTCCAACGGTTTATTGTAGAAATTTCCAATTCACAACGTTCAAAATAATACACAAAATATTTTTACTCAATAACACTTATAACTTTATTTACAAAAACTTTACACAAAAACTAATTTAAAGATCACTTTTATAATTTTTAACTTCACAATCGCAGGTTTAAAATAAACTAATTCTACATTTAATTTCGCTTTACTGTCGCAGGTCTAAAATAAAACTAATTCAAAACTACAAAAGGTATTTTTTTTATATACCTTCTGCAATACTTCTAGATAATTCGACATCACTTTCCAGAAACCTTGAGAAAACATTAGAATATTCGATTATTTTACGTTATGTTGATTTGATTCATAAAATCGTTTATGTTGACCCTATTTCTAAGAAGAGACAACAACAACAATATTCATTTCATTAATTTGTTTGTTGTGTTTTGTTGATTTTATTTTCCTGGAAGTGACCGTAATCGTCTAGATTTTTCTGAATCGTAACATTACCCTCCACTTAAGCCTGTTCGTCCCGAACAGGATCTAGATCTCCTCCAATTGTTGAATCCAAACATTGTTTTTTTTCTTTTCCTATTTCCCAGGCTGTTTAGAATTACTTCCGGTTCCTTTCTAAGTACTGGGCCATTACCTTGTTTTATGTCAGCCCACCGTGATGAGTAGGGATTCTCATTATTTCTAAAGTGCTTCTTATCACTTCCCTTTGGGAGTTTCACAATGCCATGTCTCCGAACCATTCTCATTTTCAGCTGCGATTCATCCCCGTTTGCAGCTATTTGAACCACCTCTTTTACATCGCTCACCTCGTTATGGACTTGGACCTGTTTCCTTTTTAACTTTCGGCGTTTGTTTAAACGTCTGCGTCGGTTGACGTTTCTCTCCCTCATCTGTATGGATGGTGCTGGATTTTCTTCTGCACTGCGTAGTTCCTCATCGCTGCCAATATTTGTTGACTCTGTCTCATTCACAAGTAGTGGCATCTCAACATTATTAACCTTTAGGATTCCACATCCAAAATCGAAGACTAATCCCTTCGCCTTCATGAAGTCCATCCCCAAAATGACTTCATCCATAATGTCTGCCACTAGCACCTCTTGTTGATAGCAGTTATTTCCCAATTTTATTTCAGCCATTCTTTTACCTTCTATTTCAGCGCATTCGCCAGTTACTGTTTGGAGTTTCAATCCATCTGATGGTTCCAAAACACCGTCAATTAAACCTTTGCGAACGAATGTTCGAGCTGAACCTGTATCCAGTGTCATGAAGCAACCTTTGCCTTCAAGTTGTCCGTTGATACCCAAGCTTTCACCATTTACCGCAATTCTTGAAATTGGAATGTAGGCTACATTCTCCTTACTTTTTGGCTTTACAGTTGCACCTCCAACAGGCTTCCGTTGAATAGGAGACGAAGATCTATCACGCTTCCTGTTCCAGCAGTCCTGTGAGATATGGCCCGATTTCCTACATATCCAACACAAGATTTTCCTACTGCTGCTCCTGAACCCTCCGTGCTGCTTGTCTTCGACTCCCATATTCTTCGCAGAAAACGACGATCTATCTGCTACTTTAGTTTTCCTGCACTCCCGTGCCATGTGACCCTCTTCGTCACATACCCAGCATCTGATGTCGCTTCTATCTCTGTGTGCCAAAACTTCCCCTTTGATGTTCCCCTCTACATTCCTTTTTCTGCATCCACCAGATGGCATACACATCCTCTGTACCATCTCATATTGCATTGCGTATGCGACAGTTTCATGGAAAGTCGCCTTAGGTGTAGTCATTACTTTGATCCTGGTTTCTGATTCTCGGATACCATCAATGAAGGCCTCAATCTTCATCTTCTCCATAAAATATGGTGGAGTGTTCGAGTGTGCCAAATGTACAAGCCTCTCCACTGCCGAGGAATAGTCCTGTAAGCTTTCCCATTCCGTTGCAAGCGACCCTTTAACTCGATCCGGTATAGCTCCTTTTTGTGGTCGCTGCCATATTTTCGTTCCAACGCATTCATCACTTCAGCATAACTTTTGCGATCATTTTCTGGTACTGCCTGTAATGCTTCAGCTGCTTCACCTTTAAGCGCAACTATCAATGCAGCAAGACGATTTTCAGCGTTCCAAACATTTTGATCAGCTGCGGTCTCGAACTGGAACTTCAAAATACCGAAGGATGTGGTACCGTCATATGATGGTGGTTTTAATTTGATATTTGCTACTTGATGTACCACCTGTGAGGTAACTTTAGTCGTCTCAACATCCTGCAACCGTTTTTCGAAATCATCAACTTTGGAAAGTACCTTTTTGTTTTCGTCAAGCACTTTTTGTTCTAATTCTTGAATTTCGCTTTGAATTTTCTCGACTTTTCCATCGAACGCCGTTGAGATTTGGAGAAGTTTCTCATCCAAATGTTGATGTATTCCAATTTTCAACTTATTTATTTGCTGGTTCATCTTATCTTTATTTGCAGCAAGTGTTGCAGTTATCTCTTCTTTATTAACAGCAATGTTATTGTTGACTGTTTCCAGCTGTTGATTGATGTTGCAGCTTTGTTGATCAAATTTTTGATTGAGTTCGTCTTTATTGGCAACCATATTAGCATTCATCTGATTCATGTTTAAATTCATTTGTTGCATCATAGCCATTAACTGCGTAAAATCACAATTTCCAGATGGTAATGTTGTTGTTGTTTCTGCAACAAAACTTTTCTCCTCATCAGCTGCCACTAGATCATTATTTGTACTAATCACTCCAAACTGGTAACTTTCCACGTCCATTCCATTGGCTTCCATACCTTGTCGAAGCCGTAGCATTAATTCAGTTTTGTTTCCACTTGTTGACAATCCACGTTGTTCTAGTTCTTTCTTTAACTCAAGAACCTTCAAATCACTTAATAAAACCATTATTAACAGCTAACTAATCCGCCGATGTCACCAATGTTACGTTTTTCCTACCTTACTTCGAATTTGCCTAACTCACAATTCGATAAACGCAATTCCCAATCTCTCCTGAGTTCGATCACTGATTAGTTAGCAAACACACCAGGTTTTATTAAGTATTCAACACCTTAATTGTTCTCCACAACAACAGGAAAACAATACAGCAAACAATATTCCTAACTAGAATATTCTTTCAACAGCTTCAGAAACTCCAACGGTTTATTGTAGAAATTTCCAATTCACAACGTTCAAAATAATACACAAAATATTTTTACTCAATAACACTTATAACTTTATTTACAAAAACTTTACACAAAAACTAATTTAAAGATCACTTTTATAATTTTTAACTTCACAATCGCAGGTTTAAAATAAACTAATTCTACATTTAATTTCGCTTTACTGTCGCAGGTCTAAAATAAAACTAATTCAAAACTACAAAAGGTATTTTTTTTATATACCTTCTGCAATACTTCTAGATAATTCGACATCACTTTCCAGAAACCTTGAGAAAACATTAGAATATTCGATTATTTTACGTTATGTTGATTTGATTCATAAAATCGTTTATGTTGACCCTATTTCTAAGAAGAGACAACAACAACAATATTCATTTCATTAATTTGTTTGTTGTGTTTTGTTGATTTTATTTTCCTGGAAGTGACCGTAATCGTCTAGATTTTTCTGAATCGTAACAATATATATATATATATATATATATATATATATATATATATATATATATATATATATATATATATATATATATATATATATATATATATATATATATATATATATATATATATATATATATATATATATACCTAACTCTATTTGTGAACTTTAACATTGACCACGGGAATACGTCACATGAATGAGGAGTATTCCATCAGCTAGATTATTAGTAACCTAGTTTTAATTATGTTTTTCAAATTAAAAAAAAACCAAATTTTTAATTTTGTTTCTATTTTCCACATATTATCATGAAATTTTGGCATATATATCATATTTTATTATATGATAAGATTTATTGTCTAAATATCCGACATTTGAAAAACCATAAAAGAAAATGTTGATCCAATTATAAAAAGCGTTTAATACTTGAACGCATGTAGTCATGTCTAGATCTTAAAAGCTCTCTATGTGTTGATGTGACAGTTAAACATATTCTAATTTCTATTACACAACACTTCGTATTAAAACAAGTATTGCATTGATTTTTGAATATATTATCTTACAATATAATTAAATTTGTGGGCGCCATTTACTTAATCTGCACCCGGCGCTGAAATAGCTTGATCCGGCACTGCTGACGATGTAGGTAAATGTTTACTTAAACCATTCCATTCGGTTTTACAAAGTTCGTTTTTTTTTTTCAATAATGAAACCACAACAAAAATATTTGTTTTTGAGGCGCAAAAATTAGCTCTTTAAAAACAAACGTAAATTACATTCACAATTTTACAAAAAGTAAATTACATACATAAAATTTGGATTCATAATTAAAATTCAATAAATTACTCCCAATACCCAGAAATTGACTGAGCAAAGTGGCAAACCTTTCGACTGTGTCAAATTGTGATAAAAGAATTAGTTCTTTAAATGTGGTACCAAATATGCTATACCTCCTATCATCGACGATGATTTAAATCATCACTGAGCACGTACACCAAATGTGGGGCTACGTTATTGCATATAACGCCTTAAACTATCCAGGCAAGCAAATCAGAGCTAGATTATTTTTAGTAGAGGACTTACTACTACGATTGGGATAGGTTTTGCTTAAATAAAATGTTTTGACAATGACGAATTCAGTAGTTTTTAATTTGGTAGAGGGGGACTTTTGCCAAACGACGTCTTACTAGCCAAAAACCTTCCAAAAAAAAAACAAAAGTAATTATGACGCACAACAAAATCACCATCAGGAGATTAGTTGCCGGGTTGGCTGATATCACATTTTTCACATATTAATTGGCGAACTTAAGGAATATGTTCAAACAGTTTTTGATTTGTTCAGTGTGTCCGTTATATGGTTTGGTATATTTCTTTAGCTAAAAGGTTTACTTAATGATTTGGTTGTTCAGATGTTCTCGTTGTTTTGTTATTTGATGGCTTTGACTAGAAAATATAACTTAATTTTGATGCAAACAATAAACTATAATCACCTCCAAAATGCCAGAAAAATAAAGTTCCGATTCGAGCACGTAGTGTATCCAATTTTAAACGTTTCAATTTGGTGAAAAATATGTCTGTCCATTGAAGTGACCAACTCTGAAACCGCGTGTTGGGATTACTTTTATAACCTCTTCTATTGCTATACAGAGTGAGTTTTACTCAGCGACTAGTATCATTACGGCTGCTTTAATGCATCAACTTACAAGATCACTAGTACCAAATTGAAAATAGAACAGAATAGCTCCCTAACAATAATTTTCCGTTTCTTCCAGATTTGGTGCGTGTCATTGTTAGGAAAAAACTTACTTAAGTCTAACTTAACTTTACTTTAAGTCTACCTATATTCGTTTAAAGCTGACCTTCGCTTCCTGATTATATTGGTTGTCCGAGAATAACCTCTACACGTAAGTGTTTACAATTAGTTTTAAAATTCTGGTATCAAATCTTTCATCTCATCTATTATTGACGGTGTGACCACAAACAACTTGCTTGCAAAAGGTAGGGAAACTACGTTATCGTATTAGACATTGCAAAATCATTTGATCAAATGTGGTATTCCAACTTGATCGATAAACTCGTTCCATATGACTTTAATTCCGCAATCGATAAGTTAATTCAAATTTTTCTGACCGATATAATTCGGTTTCCATTTGCTTTCTTTATTCAAAGTTAGTAATGTTTGTGAAACAATAAATTATAAATTAACGTTTCTGAATATCCAAAGATACCATGTTAACAAGGTTTCTGTAAACGATTTATATTTGTTTTAAGGAATTTATGGAAATTGACCTTAATCTGGGAATACACATTGACCTTATAACCCCAAAATGGTAAAGAAAGCCAAAGAAGCGAAACTCTTGAAAAAGTCACTACTGTTCTTGATTTAATTATATGAACAGCGGAGAGGTGGGCATTGATATGACCTCCTTAGAAGAATACGCAACCAAAATGTATTTGTAGAATATTGGCAAATCTGCAACTTTTCAACGTAGGTGAATTTTCTTTTGAGTTTTAAGTAATTAACACTGGTGCACACATGGTACTGTTTCTGTTTGTTATCCCAATCGAGATTCAGTTCACTGCACATCACATCAAAGAGCTGTTGAGCCCCACTATTACACTCCACAAATCATTCGTCCCCAATCGTCAAAAGTACAATACATGAACAATTAAATCCCGCTCGAGACTGCGATAAATGTAAACGAGGACATAAAAAAGTTGACGATTGGGGAGTCAAAATTTGTTCAATTTAAATTGTAAAAAAAACACAGCTAAGTATACTGATTATTGAGTTTTCTAACGGTATTTCGGTATCGACGCACAGTTTCTAATTTTGTTGATTTTTTTAAATATAGTCACTAACCGTAGTCGGAAGAAATCGGGATTTGGGTGCATTATTGCATCAAGCATATTCTTTTACTCTTGACAGTCAGTCAGCGCAAACAGGCAAACTGTTGAGGTCACATACTGTCATAGCGATAGAGAGCAAAAGGCTTTCTTTGTTCATAAACGAAAAAATATTATGTTGATCGTTTACATAAAGCTTTTGAGTATCATAAAATTTCTAAGTATGGAAATTCAAAACATTTAAGTTATAGATTGTATTAAACTTGCGTCGCTTGCAAAAATATTTAAGTAAATTATAAAGGATATACGAAAAATAAATTTGATAAAAAAAGTTTGTCTTAAAATAAATTTTTTCCAGAAAAATAATAAATTTTCATGACTTTCCATGACTTTCCCTGACCAAAAACAAACCCCCTGACTTTCCAGAATTCCATACCTGGTGGACACCATGTTTAAAAAAAATAAGTGTCCTAAATATTTTCAGGTTCTCTAAAGATTTTCATTTCAATAAAGGTTCTCTAAAGATTTTCAAGATTCCCATGATTCTCTAGATTATCTGAAGATAGTCTGTACGTCCAAATATTCTGAAGATTCTTTGAAAATTCTCAATATTCAAAAGATTCTCAAGATTTTGTGGCGATATCTAAGGATCACGTTTAAGATTCTCAAGATTTCTTGAATATTCTCAGCAGCTACTCAAATAGTTGTCTCAAGATGCCTAATAGTAGTTTATCCCTCAATCTAATGGCTTGGTTGTCTTAATTGGCTAACGTAAACCTCAGAAATTTCAATTATGACAAGAACCTACGTATTTCCGAATCCTGATGCACCATCCTAGCTCAACTGGAAAAGACTATGGAAAACAGGTAAAAAATTTGATTAAATAAAGAAATTGAGTTTCTGGCGATTGCAAATTACAGATTACGATATTGATATCATTCTTATAAGAATATTGGCTGGTAAAGTGTAATAATATTGAACATACCATTAACAAAATATCTATTGAAAACAACAAGATTTTGAAGTTGAAAGCAATATAATTTTATTTAAATTTAAAAATATTGATTGGATTTAAAATTTGATAAAGTTCCTCAGCGTATTTTATCAAGTTTATGTTAAGTATCTGGTAAAAACTGTTAATATATCAACGACATGAAATACGTAACCTAATTTTACAAATCTCGTACTAAATCTTTAATTTCCTTTTCAAAATTAGGATGTTCCTTTTGATCCACAGAAATAGCACATATTTACCACATTTTTATTTAGCAATTAAGCAAATGACACTTGCTTTTCCATCGAACTTCTGTCATGAATCGAATAACAGATCCTCCTGCACTTTGACCAGTAGTGATATCACTACCTAGTCAACAATAAATTTTATGCATGAAATATTCTTTGATGATGGCACGGTATTGCTTGCTTGAAGAATCGAGCTTTCATATAACTCTATGTGTGGGGTTTAATAATTAAGGAAGACAGTGTGTCACATGGCCAAGGAATATACCACTAGCCGGGATTATTGGCAACACCCTTTTAATTTTGTTATTGCAAATTTTTAAAAGACATTTTCTTTATATCTGGTAACGCCTTCTGCATTACCGTCAATAGTCAGCCTATTTAAATCTAAAACGGAAAGGGGAACATAAGAAAACGGATATATATTCAAAATTCAAATTCAAATTAGATAAATTTTATCTTATCTAATCAATCGGCTATACAGCATCAAAAACAATCAATTCCTATATATGTGGACCGTACTGTCATTAATTCCTGTTCACCTGCAACAAAAACAAAAATAAATAATTCAAAATTATAACCTAAACAAAATGTAACTTATTGGTTGCCGAGTTAATATATGTAATTTTAATCAACAAGATTCCTGTCAAAAGCAGACACACTATCGATAGGTTCGTTAATCATTTAATTGTTATTGAACGTTGGTCACACCTACATATTTGTTTAGTTACCGAAATTATCACCTATGTTAATTTGTCGTTGTTGGTGTTTTTGTATTTGACAGAAAAAAATATATAAAATTGAAATACTCTAAGTTTTAGCGCTCTTGCCTTTGGCGTCTTGTGCCGTGTGGCTGTTTGTTAATCCATTTGTTAATTAATTCGCATTTATTTTAGTTAATAATTTGTTATAATTTGTTAATCCTATGTTAAGGATGGTTCAATTAAGTTATTTTGAAAAAGATTATTTGTTGATCTAAAATTCGTAAATGGGGTTAAATATTATAATAACCATCAGTAATAATAAAAAAAGTATCATAATTGAAAATTTGTTAAAAAGTTACTATATTAATTAAACCAAGTGTTATTAATAATGACACGTCAGTAGTAACTGTTATGCTTTTTTATTCCAAACACGAGGTGTTGGATTTTCGGAATATTGCTGCCATAACCTCACTTTGTCATCATTACAATGAGCGGTCATAATATCGATGGATCTTTGAAATTCTAGATTTGGTTTGTTTAAATTGCTGATGATTGATAGTCAATGTCTCTTTTCTAGCCAGTGGCAGTAATTTTTTCCACCTGATATTTAATGTTGTATTTGCTGCATACATGCTGTTAATTATATGTATGTGAAATCATCGAGTATCATCGCAATGTATGTGCCTAGAGGATTATTAATATTACTGTGCTGCATGCACGCTAGTGCATGATATATTGTGAGTTCGTCGTCTACAGTTACCACTATTTTTGATTGGAACTATTATTGGCAAACCAGTTCAAACCAGTTTGTATACTATACGAAGTTATTGATTATCATACAACATTACGTATCCAGGAATTTATTATTATTGTGCTGCATCATACTTACGTGGAGATTATTATTATTTATTGCATCATATGTCGTGAATTCGTCGATTACATCCTGTCATTGTTTCCTATGAAATATATTTGTTATATATTACACAAAGTCATCGATTATCATACAAAAATCCAGGAATTTATTATTATTGTGCTGCATTGTATTTACGTGAAGATTATTATTATTTATTGCATCATATGTTGTGAATTCGTCGATTACATCCTGTCATTGTTTCCTTGGAAATATATTTGTTATATATTACACGAAGTCATCGATTATCATACAACAATCCAGGAATTTATTATTATTGTGCTGCATTGTATTTACGTGAAGATTATTATTACTTGTTGCATCATATGTTGTGAGCTCGTCGATTACATCCTGTCATTCTTTGCTTGGAACTATTGTCTGTTACATATCATATGAAGTCATCGATTATCACACGACATTGCGTATCCAGGAAGTTATCGTTAGTGTGCTGCGTTGTACTTACGTGGAAATTATTATCATTTGTTGCATCATATATTATGAAGTCGTCGATTACATCCGCTCATTAATTGCTTGGAACTATTATTTGTTAAATAGTATTTATATGTATTTGAAGTCATCGATTATTCTTATTGTATTTATGCATTGTAGTAAATCATATGCCTATCAACTCATCATGATTTAAGTCGAAATGATTATTATTTGTTGCATGCATGCTGTTAACGTATTTACGTGGTCATCAAGTTCACCATAACAGACTTCTATCATTGTGATCAGTGATTACTGAATCACCATCAATAAGTATCATCAATATAATTTTCAACATTAACATCGTGTCATCGAATTCAGAATTTTTTGAAAAAAACAGTCCACTATCAATCAGAGCTATCAATATCTCTTATTTTATTTTTATTTTCTGTATCCTATCATGCACTATTGGGTTATGTCATATTTTATATGTGATAGAATTTATAGTTTAGTTATTCCTTCTTTGAAAAATATTTTTAAAAAAACCAAAAACAAAGATTTGCGTTCATCAACACCCTAGAAGACTTCGGTCCGGACTGCCGAAATGGCAGGTCGTTAAATGGAATACAAAAATTTTGATTTAACTTATTTTGTGAACTAAGTAATAAAAATGGGGACATTAATCATAATAAACAGTTTAAAGTGTGGTAAAATGTTTTTGAATACAGAAATTAATGTGGATGCTATTGATCGAAGGTCTGCAGGGTCGCAGAAAAGAGTGAAAAATAACATAAAATATTATATTTATTATATAAAATATTTCATTTCAAATAACCTAAACCCCACCCCTCCGGCCTAAGATACCAATATATATATATAAACCCCGCCACCTAAGCTTTCCATCGAACCCACCCCCACCCCCAGGGGGCGGATACCATATATCGAACCGTAGCCCAACATTTCTATTGAATAGCAAATAAGCAGCATTGCAATTTTTAAAAAAAACAATTTTTGTTTAAAACATTGTTTTTTTACAAAAGAAACAATTTGGTTTAAACAGTCTTTAAAACAAAAATGTTTAAGACAAACCAACTCTGATTTTAGTTTTATCATCAGTATAAGTATAAATATCTTATTTACCTCGTCCAGAATTTACAACAAAATTTACTCACACTTTTAATGCTTATCACATCATATTTCACTTTATTTTGTCCAGCATTATGAACAGGAATTATAGTTTCTTCACTCTCGGTTTCATTTACTTCTTTTTTAATTTTATCCATTGATGACTAAAATTGAATTAAAATTGATTGTTTCAATTTATTTCTATAATTACGGTTAAATATATACTTCTTGCAAATTGTCCTCTTCTATTTTAATATTTATTTCCTCTCCTATTACTATAACCTTTCCATTACAACAACAACATCTACAACAACAACATCAATCAAAATCTGACATACGTGGTTCTAGAAATCGTTACTATGGCAAACAATAATACCGATAACGACCAGTATCTTGTTCTAAAAATTTAATATTTTACACTGGATTCCAATTAGCTGCTAAATTGTACTAAACTACTAAATCTAAATTTGATTTAACGAAATCACCCAATTTTAGTTTATGTGATTAAGTTCTCCTATATTGATAAAAACATCAATTTCTTTATAATCATTTAGAAATAAAATATTGATTTAGTCAAATAAAAAGTTGACTAAATTGAATTAGCACTTTTAGTACAATTTAGCATGAATTGGAACGCAGTCTAAACGTTAATATTTTGTGAAAAATCAATCGTCGATATTTTTAAATTTTTGATGAACTACTTAAAGTGTTAATCTAATGAAAATTTTTTTGATTAAAAAGCTTCTTATACACTTTAAGAGAATCATTCTCTGAAGAAGGTCTCTTAGAGACAGAAAATATATTTAGAAAAATAAAATATTATTAAAGTGTATAAGAAGTCTTTTAATCAAAAATATTTTCATTAGTCGATATTTTATATTAATATATGCAATTTTAAAATGTTGGTTTGTATACGTTTACAGTTTGGTAGCTATTAGATTTGTCCGGAAGCTGCTTGTGGCGTTGAGTTATTTGTCCAAAAATCTGATTGCTGTTGATGGAGTTGAAGCGCAGTCCAAATTAAGTGTTCCTTGTTTTTCCCAATTGATATCTTAAAAATTGTGAAGATTTATTAATGCTAATTGTTATGGATCACCGTCTCGTTGTATCCAATTAATATAAAGCAACTTGTTCGTGTTGTAGATAATTTATGTAAATGAATTACACATAATATGCTAACTTTATTTTCTTGATTCTCGTTGTGCTGTATCTTCAATGTTTATTAACGACTCTGTATCATTAATAAGTAGTATTAAATGACATATGTATTAAGCCTCGTTCACACTAAGATTGTTTACAAGCTGCTAGTTGGCGAGTAGATTGTAAAATAGCCAACCAATCAACTTTTTCGGGTTTACAATCTGCTAGATGGCGACTTCAAAAGCGGCTGAGTTCGCTTGTTAGATAGTGTCGATGATACACAAAATGGTTTGTTTGCTAAAAAGTCAACTAGCTTACTTACGATTATATACGGCTAGTTTACAAGCCAACAATCGCACAAGCCAGCGAGTAAAGTAGCCCGGCTTTCAACTTTTTCATGAGATTGTTTACAATCTGCTAGTTGGATAGTGAACATGTTGATACTGTGCGAGTTTACAATCGGATTGTAAACTCGCTGGAGAGTAGATTGTAAACTATCTTAGTGTCAACCAGGCTTTAAGTTACGGATAAGTTAAGTTAACGTTACCGACTATAAATCGGGCATTTAGACCAAAAATATTTAATCACTAACAAATTTGTAAGAGATAAAATCATAAACAATTTATCATTTGCTAATGTCAAAATTTATTCAGTTTTCTCCTACAAGTTCATTTCATTTCCATTGAATTCATTATGAGAGAAATTTTTAAAGAACTATAAGTTCTTATCCCAAAATATCAGTGGAGTAAGAATAAAAGGCAAACGTTTTATAAGAAAGCTTTAATACAAGTAAGTTTACTATGATCTAAACAAAAAAACAACATAAGTAAAGCCAACTAAGTTTTTACAAATAATTTAGAGTATCATATTGATTTTCCAACACCTCCCTTCAATTTGATAATCCCAAGAGATCACGCAATTTGATAAATTGTTTCGGTGGTAATGGTTTTGTCATAATATCCGCCAATTGATCTTCAGATGGAATATATTGAATTTTCATGTCACCATTTAATAAGGTCTGCCGGATAAAGTGATACTTCGTATCCACATGTTTCATTCGTTTATTGTCTTTCGGGGTTTCAGCAAGTCGGATGCACGATTGAATGTCCTCAAACAATATAGTTGGTTCATCACAATTTACTCGAAGCTCTTGAAGTAATTTTCGAATCCAAATTGCTTCGCATGCACATACTGTTAGCGCAATATATTCGGCCTCTGTTGAAGACAAGCTCACCGTGGTTTGCTTTCGTGATGACCAAGACACAACATTTCCGAAAACTTTGAAAATATAACCAGAAACCGATTTTCTGTCAACAATATCATTTGCCCAATCTGCATCTGCGTATCCTACCAAAGGTGCAGCATTTTCATTGCGATTGTAGATCAATTTTATGTCCAATGTTCCCTTAATGTATTTCAAGATTCGTTTTGCGTACATGAAATGTTCGTGATCGTAACTATTTTGAAAACGACTAAAGAAATTAGTTGCTGCTGCCAAATCAGGTCTGCTGGTTAGCATCACATACATTAAACAGCCAATCAGCTCACGATACGGTAAATCATCACCATCTTTTTCAACTTTATCTATTTTTAAGCCAACTTCCATTGGTGTACTCATTGATTTGCAGTCAGACATTTCAAATTTATTCAGTGTATCAATCAGATATTGTTTTTGACTAAATTTCATTGTACCATTCGAAATGTTCCGTTCCATGTGAATCCCCAAATATGTCTCAATTTTATTCAAATCCATCATTTCGAATTCTTGAGATAAGTTTTGCTTCAGCCATTTAATTTCGTCTAGACAATTGCTTCTCAAAATTAGATCATCAACATATATGAGCAAGTAAAACTTAATTTCTTCAGTGAACTTAACATATAAACAGCTATCAGATTCGCAACGTTGAAGATTCAATTTCACTAAAAATTGATTTAAGCGCAGATTCCACATTCTTGGAGATTGCTTCAATCCATATATAGCTCGATTTAATTTACAAACTTTCTTGCCGATTTCGTACCCTTCTGGTTGAACCATATAAATCTCTTCATCCAAGAAACCATTCAAAAATGCACAGCTTTCATCCATTTGATGAACAAATAGATTTTCATGACAGGCAATTGCCATCAGTACTCGAAATGTAGTTAATTTTGCTACTGCCGCATAAGTTTCGTTGTAATCAAATCCTTTCTTTTGAGAATACCCTTTCGCACAAAGACGTCCTTTGTATTTATCAATTGTTCCATCAAATTTGTGTTTGATTTTAAAAACCCACTTACATTGAATAGCCTTTCTACCAGGTGGTAAATCACAAAGTGTCCATGTCTCATTCTTTATCAATGAATTGTATTCAGCATCGATAGCAACGTTCCAGAATTTCCAATCACTTCGACGTTTCGCTTCTTGCAAAGTTAATGGGTCGTTCTGTACATATTGTTCTGCACTAAACGCAAACTGGGCAACATAATCACCATCAGAATAACGGTCTGGTGTACGACGGTTACGTTCAATCCTTCTCAACATTGGTATCGGTGTATCTTCTGACTCATCTGATTCAATTTCATTCGATTTATTTACCTGTGTATTTTCATGATCTTCAAAAATATCCACTAACTTCTTCTGATTTACAACACTTTCGTCAAACGTGACATTCCTTCCAATAACAATTTTTCGTTTATCATAAAGTCTATAACCATTTGAGGCATAGCCCATCATAATTGTTTTGACTGCTTTCGAATCCATTTTGCTGCGTAATTCTTTTGGTACATGATTATATGCCAAAGATCCGAAAACTTTCAAATTCTTTAAATCGGGCTTCTTACCATACCATAATTGAGCTGGTGTCTTCAATTCTCTCTCGTCACCAATGAAAGAACTTGTTGGACTTCTATTTGTCACATATGTTGCTGTTAGAACAGCCTCGTTCCAAAAACGTTTCTCAATTTTTCCAGCAAATATCATAGTACGAGCCTTCTCCATTAGTGTCCTATTCATTCGTTCAACTACAGAATTAAGTTCCGGATTATATGGTACAGTGTGATCATGACAAATTCCTCGTTCAGCACACAAATCAAGAAATTCATTTGAAGTATACTCTCCACCATTATCACTCTTCACTCGTACAATTCTTGCTTTGATGTGTTCTCTCATATTTAATCCAAAAGAATATTCAGCAATTGTTGATTGAAAATGGACCTCAGCCCAGGCAGTAAAGTATTTGAACTTGTCCAATACTTCACTCTTTTTTTCAAGCATGTAAACCACAGTGAAATGGGTATAATCATCAATAAAAGTCACAAAGTATTTCGAACCATCCCAAGCAATTGGTTCAATTTGACCACAAACATCTGTGTGTATTAATTCCAATGGCCGTTTCGAACGACGTTCATTATTTGCAGGAAATGGTTTTCGTGATTGTTTTCCAAAAATGCAAGGCTCACAAAATTTCAGTACATGATCTTTGCTTTTTAAATCAATGCCCGTAACCGTATCTTTGCCAACCAATTTCTGAATATCTTGAATGTTTAAATGACCCATTCTATTGTGCCACAATGTTTTGTTATCTTCTGCACATATACCAGCGAACTGCTTTTCTTCAATCACAAACTCCACTTGATATGTATCACCGTATCGTTGTGCAACATAAAGAAGCTTATTTTTAAACAAAATATGAGCTCCTCCATCTTTAAAATGAATTTGCATGCCTGCTTTCTCCATTTTTTCAATCGACATCAAATTACAGCTCAAATCTTTCATAAATAGAACACCATTTAAAGTACATTCTGTTTCTTTATTTCCATGTATAAAGAAACCATTGATATCTCCACTATGATTAGAAGATAAAGTTGCACCTTTCTTAGCGCTTCGAACCTTTTCTTCTAAAATACTCTGCATATTAACCATCAACGTCCAGTCATTTACCATATGACTTGTTGCAGCTGAATCTAGATAAAATTTGATTGTTCGTCGACGCAAAGCACTGGATACCCCAACCAAAGCTTGTTGATTCATGCACAATCCTTCTTGTGTAGCAGAAAATTCACCAAAAACACCAAAAGCTATACGAACTTCTTCATCACTGTCCTCAGAAGACTTCGCAGCAACATTCGCATTTTTTTCAATTTTAAATTCATTTTGCTTTGAATTTTTCGTATCAATCTTTGCTTCGCATTGTGACCACTTATGTCCCAATTTTCGGCAGCGATAACATTTGAATTTGAAATTAGATACATTTGCATTCATCGCCACTGAATTGTTTGATTTAATACCACTAGCACTTTCAAATTGCTTTCTTTTAGTAAATTCGTCTAATAAACGACTCTTAACAAAATTAATTTCCAGCTTATCAGGATCCAAAGTTTCTAGAGCAGTTACCAGATTTCCATACGACTTAGGCAATGATAATAACAAATGGCATACAATGTCCAAATCTTCTACTTTAACACCAATCGTTTTTAATTCTCGAACCGTTTTATCGAAATTCAAAAAATGTTCAGACATGTCATTAGTTTCTTCAAATTTCATTGTTATCAATTTCTTGCGTAGGTACAATTGTCCTGCCACACTCTTTCTTTCGAATACTGTCTTTAAAGAATCATACATATCTTTGACTCTTTTCTTGTTTGAACGTATTCCAAATGAGTGTCCGCAATACACTGAACTAAAATCGCCTTACATTTTTTTTCGTCTTTTCTGCATTTTAGTTCATCGTCATCGTCGATTCCTTTCTTTATAAGAACATCCAAATCTTCTTCTAAGTATTCGGTCAAATTCTTTTCTTCTTACAACACATTCACTCGAAATTTCCAGCTATTCCAATTTGTTCCATCAAATTGAACAAATTTCCGATATCTGTTGTCCTCTGCCATTCTAGATTACTCTTATCGCGTTCTCTGGACCAATAACCTAAAGAACTATAAGTTCTTATCCAAAAATATCAGTGGAGTAAGAGTAAAAGGCAAACGTTTTATAAGAAAAATTTAATACAAGTAAGTTTACTATGATCTAAACAAAAAAACAACATAAGTAAAGCCAACTAAGTTTTTACAAATAATTTAGAGTATCATATTGATTTTCCAACAATTTTGAGTATGAGTATGTAGAGTTTTTTTAATATTTCTATAACTCTCCAAAAGAGAAAAAATAAGTGACAAACGAAGAGATAAAACACCTGATGACCATGACCATCCTGCTAGTTAGATTGTAAACATGATTACACTATGCGAGTTTACAAGCTGCTAGTAAGCTCGCTGGATAGTAGATTGTATCCTATCTTAGTGTCAACGAGGCTTTATGTAATGTAAACTTTTCAATTGTTACAGATTCGAAATTTCTGATTTACTATTTGCTACATACATCTAACTTCAAGCAATAATGTTTAAAAATATTTTACAATAGAACTGTTTTAAATTTAATTGGAGTTGATAATACATACGAGTTGTACAAGTTTATTTGTTTGGATTTTACTTAAAGTGTACAAGAAAAAAATGCGTGGTAATCGTACTATTATTTTTGGAGTCAATTAACAGAACAATAATACTACTAACATTATAAATGCGTTTTCATACTGTACCGAAACCTGCAGGTTTTAAAGCTCTAGTTGCATCAATGAACTAGAGTCACGGACAGAACTATAAAAGAAATTTGAAGTTCTAATTTTGTTTTTATGCAGTTATATAATAGTATTGTAGTCGAAGTTAGTCTCGACTATGGCCGTTTCTCTGTCGGATAACTGAAATAATGTATCTGTGATACATGATAACGTTCAACTTTAATTTCTCGTCTCTATTTTTGGTAGTTGATTGGAATTTCTCCAACCCATATTATTATTTTCAATACATTTTGCGTTCTATAAATTATTAGTCGCGTTTTTTCTTCGGACAACTGTCCGGGACAGCGATTGTTTTATTTATATTTTTTCGTTCAAATTAAAATTATTTCAATTTTGATTGCATAAATATTAAATATTTATCGTTTATCCAACCATTTTAATTAATCTCTTTAAAATAAATTGACAAATTAAATTTATTTTTACCAGTTCGCAACAATTCTTGTGTTTTATGGAGAGCAGTTCAGAACAGGTGAGGGAAATAAACAATGGGACATTTTTAGTACTATTTTTGAAATTAACACTATCTTCATGTATGTTTAGTTTTAGATGTCAAAAACATTACGTATATGTACATACGTATATACGTTCAAAACAAAAAATTAAATTTAATCTTTAATTTAATTTTTTTTTTTAGTTCGAATCTCGTCGTTTAAATATAAAATATATGGCTCTTCATGAAATAATCAAATATAACACAAGCGTAAACAAACATTAATGGTGATTGTCAAAATATTCACTTGAAGTTAGCTACAATTTAGTTCTAAAAATTTCCCGGTATTTTACCAACATTTTTCTCTGTCCTGGACAGCCAGTTCGAAGATAAAACGCGACTATTGCTACCTACATAGTATTATTAGTACAACTATAGTAACCCTAATGATTATTTCATATTTATTTAATTTATCATTTGAACCTGAATTAATATTGGTTGCAGATCCTGCACTACTTGTTATAATAACTTCTTCTTTATTATCAGGTTTTTGGGCATTACTCATTTTAAGAAAATGCTAATGATCTTTCTTTTTCTTGATGACTGACTGCTATTTCGATTATTTTACGTTGATCCGCAATTTCTCTACGTATTTTTGTTGATTTGCTTCCTCTTGGTGTTTTCAATGTTTGTTGTTTCTCAATATTTTCCGGTTCTTTGGGTTGAAAATTTTGATCTGTATTCCTCTTCCTTTAGGTATCCAATGTGATTGGTTTTATTTCTTCTATCGTGAAGATTTCATATTTTTCCTTGTCCTGATTTAAGGTAGCCATATACAGATTGTAATCATGTTCGAAATTGTGATTATAACTCATTGAAATATTATTCCCTGATTACTGCTTCAATGCTATAAAAGTTGTCAAGAACTTATATTTTTGTTCTAGAAGGAGATATGTTACTTCAGTCCAATGTCCGTTTTTTTTGTCAGAACCGTCACAATCTTTCTTCGATGATTCGAATTTCTCCAAGACTACAATTTTCTTCATTTACAGCGTATTTTGCTACGATGTTGTATTTTTGTTGTCGTTTGTATAAGTATAACTTAATACAATAGTATGTTCACGGCTATTTATTAAAGCGTTTTTGCGTTTTTAAATCGATTTGATTCAACGCGGAAAGAAGTAAACTTACATTACTAAAACCCAGAAAGGAAATAATTTTAAATTTATCATTTTAAAAATTAACAGATAATTATTACAATAATATAGTATAGACCATTTTTAGAATTAACAATTCAATAATTTATAGAGGTTTATCTTTATTCTTATTAGTTTTCATCAGGCAGGATTACTTCTTCTTTGCAAATCGTTTCACTGTAACAGGTGTTATGACCCAAATGAGGTGATGTGTTTTCTTCAATTTTGAGCTAAGGAAAAGTAAATAAAAAATAAATTAATAAACGAATTGCATTACTTTAACAATTTCGATTACACAAATACAAAATTGTACAAAAAAAGCTTATACAATGCTAAGCCGCTTTTTTCGTGGCGTTCCTGAATTCATTTACTAATTTTTTAAAGAAAACACATACGTCAAAAATGATGATTTTTTTCTTCAGAAGTTTTTACTCGAGTTGGTTTAACTCTTAGATTATAGTTAACTTTAACTAATTACTAAATGAACTCAAAATAATAAAATTTTCAATACGTAAATGAATGTACGCATACGAAAAGTAACTTTATGTCTACAAAAATTATAAACAAATGCATTTTTAGCAATAAATAAACAAAATGACTTACTTCAGTTTGTGCGGTAGAAACATATTCGTTTAAGTCTGTTTCAACTACATCCATTGTCTCCGATTTTATAATTTTGGATAAGGCTGTTGAACATTTATTCATCGATTTGTCTTTGACATTTGATAAGAGTCCTCCTGTTTTTTTAGAACAAGTTTGTGGTATTTTCTAAAAATAAAGAACTTTTAACTAAACATTTTCAGAAAATTTTTCAAGTTGAAACTGTAATAAAAAGGAGAAAAACAG
>OY856188.1:24967865-25084451 GCA_963693315.1 Diogma glabrata | reverse complement strand
GTTTAGGTTGGCATACCAGAATCGATCAAATGCTTTGTAGATGTTTTCCAGAAAAAAAGAAAAAAGATCTGTTGGAAACGAACTGAAAAGTAAAAACTAAGATTTGCTATGACACATCGTTATGTAGCGAAGCAACAAAAAATATATTCACACAAACGTTATGTTATGGCCTATAAACACCACTATAAAATTTTTAAACATCAATTAACTTTCAATAAAGTTTTTATTGCAACTGGATATTTGCCATTTGTTTATAAAGTATTGCTTCAGCATAATTTTAAAATATACGATAAAACATCTAATGTTTTTGTATGGGCTAAATAAAAATTATATTTTATATGTAGTCAACAGTAGTCATCAATACTTTCAATCCAATTGAAGTAAAATGTGAAATTTTATTGCGATTTTCAAATTTTAATAGTATCCAACATACCCAATGTAAATTTTTTATAATATTTAGGGTTTCACTTAGTTACAAACATTTGTCTTGCCCACTCACAACCACAAAACCTTAAATAAATTCTTACCTGTAATCCTTCTTTTCCATGAATTTTTATTAAATGTCGTTTTAAATTTTCTTCACTTGTAAATTCTGTAGCACATTCAGAACATTTAATCAAATTTTCACGTGTATGAAATTTATTGATATGTTCTTTAAGTCTGTTTTTGCGGCTTAACTTTTTATCACAAAATGCACAAGAAAACTGAAAACAAATTGAAAAAAACTTAAAAATTTATTTAAATGGTTTTCAAATTTGCTAATGGGGTACTGATGAGAACAATCCAATAAGCAATAATTAATAATCGAAAAGTTTGAAAAACTAGGATAATTATTAATTACGTGATAAGATAAGAAGATAATTATGTATTTTAAAGTATGTTGTTTAAGTATCTGTTTGGAAGTTTATCATACGAACCATTAAATCCGTCGTTAACTGAAATAAAATTTTACCTGTACTTTTTCTCGTTTCCTTGTATGATATTTAATATGTTGTCTAAGTGTGACTTTGGAAGCAAACTTTTTATCACAATGTGTGCAAGGCAACTGAAACAAAAAGACAAAAAAAATTAAGATTTCTTTGAAAGGTTTTTAAGCAGCAACTTTCCACCCCTTTCAGATCTAGATTACCCGAGCTATAAGAGCTATTATACGCTATTACAAACCATAAACCCGTTGTCATTAGTGTTATAATTTCCGTTTCGGTATTCAAAATGTTCTATTTAGTGATAATGTTTTGTTGTCGACACCAACAACACCATTGGAAATCGTCTTTCTTCCTCCATAGCACCTACACATTAGATCTGCAGCATCATCTACCACTTCATTTTAACATTTATTTTATCTACTACTAAACACGAAACGCTAAGAAAATTCTTACCTGTAATCTTTCTTTTGGATGAGTACTTAAATGATATTTCAAAGATGATTTGTCTGCATATTCTTTATCACATCCAGAACATTTAAACACGGTTTCACGTGTATGTTTGTTAATATGTACTCTAAGGTCACATTTGGTTATATACTTCTTAGCACAAAATTTACAAGAAAACTGAAAATAAATAGAAAATAACGTTAAAATTTTGTTAAATTGTTTTAAAATTTGGGTAGCGAAAATCCGAAATTCTACGTCCACGCCATGCTACGTGGGTAACGCTAACAGAATTAGGTTGGTGTAGTTGAGAGGGGCAGAGTAAATACTGCTTATACTCAATGATTCTGCACCATGGCGAGTCATTGGCGCCACAAAACCAATGCAACTCAAGCGTCTGTTCACCATGTTAGGGGCAGCTTGGAGCGGGCGTCTGTCTTGGATCAAGCGGCTCGCTATATAAAAGTGTAAAAAGGTTGTTTCTGGTGACTATAAGATGCAGAACGAACCTATTCACGAAAATTTGGGTTAGGCGAAAGGCTAACACCCCATTTCCGTAAACAATTATTTGTCATGCATTTTGAACACAGGCCTCGGATTATCTCGGACTCATTTCAAGAACGACCTCGGAAACTGTACCCGGACTACGATTTAAAAATGGGAACCTGGAACGTGCTAAGCCTTAGAAGACCAGGAGATCTACTAAACCAAATTGATAGCTACACACTAGTTATAATGGCATTTCAAAAACTAAGATGGCCAGGGAGTGGAATCCACACAACAGTCAAGAGATACACTCTCTATTATTGCGGTCACGAAAACGGAGGAGAATTAAGGGTTGGCTTTCTCATACATCGTCGCGTGAATCAACATGTTTGCAACTTTGCCCAATTAATATGCGGATATGCACAATGAGAATCCGCACGCAAAAATTTAATGTAACGATCATCAATGTTAAATGTTCATGCACCTACTGAAGACAAAGCAGATGACATTAAAGGCCTGTTCTTTCTAGAACTCGAAGAAGTCATCAATAACATCCCACGGCACGATATAAAATCGTGGTAGGTGACTTCAATGCTCAAATTGGTAGAAGTGCAGAACTTAAAACACATATCGGCCCTAACAGCTTGCATCATACTAGTAACAATAACGGTTTTCGCGCAGCTGAACTGGCTATGATGTGTGATCTAGTAATATCTATCACTTTCTTCCCTCATAAGAGAATCCACAAGGCAACGTGGAAATCAAATGACGGAAGAACGGAAAATCAAATCGATCACGTCATGATTTCTAAGCGACACTCTACAAGTGTAACTGACGTCCGATCATACAGAGGTGCTGATATGGACACCAATCATATGCTTGTCATCTTTACAAGTGCAAGTTGTCATCTACATTTAATAGACAAGCAAAAAAGACCGCGCGCTGGAATGTCGAAGCATTTAAACACCTGGAAACACTGAATAGATATCAGGAAATAGTAACGCAAAGCATAGAAGAGCATGACATCCCGCCTGAGATGCCATTAAACAAAAAAGAAGAAGAATGACAAACGCTTTAATCAACCAATATATACGCAACAAAAACTACAATCGGAAAACGACCACCAAAATCACGTAACGAATGGTTTGATGACGAGTGCCGCGAAAACGTTGAGCACAAACAAAAATTGCGAGAAAAATGGTTAACAAGGAACACTCGAAGCACCCAAACTAATTATCTAATGCGCCAGAAAATTCTCAGCAAAACTCCTACAGAAAAAGAAACGCGAACACATGAAGAGCTGCATCGAAAACATCAACCAACATGCGGTCAACGGAAATTCGAAAGAGTGCTTTGCCAATGCGCGGAATCTGACAAAAGGTTTCCACAAAAATGTAAACAACGAGCTTACAACAAATAAACGTGATGTGCTGACAGTATGGCGATCCCACTTTCAAGACCTACTTACTGAATAGGACAAATGAAGTTCATCCTATTCGAGCAATTGCTCCATCAACTGAGGAGATTTTTGTCCGTTTCCCAACAATAGAAGATGTGGGAGCTGCCATCAGAAAATTAAAAAATGGTAAATCACCAGGTATCGATAGAATCCCTGCAGAACTATTTAAAAATGGAGGAGCAGCTCTGGTCTCACGCATATATGATCTGATTCTTGCAATCTGGGACCAAGAAGAACTACCTGCTGAATGGAAAACAGCTCTCATTGTTCCGCTACATAAGAAAGGTGACCGTCTAAAGTGTGCGAATTATCGTGGCATTGCACTGTTGAACACAGCATCTAATATACTAGCTAATGTCGTACTTGCTCGGCTTATCCCCTTCGCCGCATCTATTATCGGCGACTATCAGTGTGGTTTTCGCCCCAACCGTTCAACCACAGATCAATGTTTTATATTAAGGATGATTCTTGAAAAATGTTGGGAGTACAACATCAGCATTCACCAGCTATACGTTGATTTCAAGCAAGCATATGATTGTATCATCCGTGACAACCTCTGGTCCGCACTCATATGCCTTGGTATCCCAGCGAAACTTGTTTCTCTGTGCAAACTCACAACATCGGGATCAAACTGTAGAATAGTAATCGGAAGGTCAGTTTCTGATCCTTTCGATATAACATCAGGTGTTCGACAAGGTGATGCACTCGTGCCCGTACTATTTAATTTGACGTTTGAGTACGCGATAAGAAAAAGCTAAATTGAGACACAAAACTGCATACTTAGCAAATCTAGTCAAATTCTTGGCTATGCAGATGATATTGCGCTTCTTGGACGTAGACCAAGCGATATTAAGGATAGTCTCTCTCAGCTTGAAAAAGTGCTAAACGACTCCGATTATGCATCAACACCGGCAAGACTAAACTTTTAACAACATCGAGGAACATAACTCCGGGGAATCTGCATACTGGCGACTATGAAGTAGAACGTGTAGAAAACTTCAAAAACCTCGGGTCTGTAATAACATCGTCAAATGGCATGCAGGCAGATATTAAAGCCCATGTCTCTGCCGCATACAGAGTTTTCTACGCATACTCAAAACTTTTGCGATCAAAACATATTTCGCGATCATGTAAACTCACACTTTACAAAGCATTAATCTGACCTGTGCTTACCTTTGGAAGTGAATGCTGGGCAATGACTTCCTCCGATGGTAGAATTCTATCAATCAACATTCGAGAGGAAAGTCATACGAACAAAGTATGGTCCATGTAAAGTTGCTGAAAATCAGTATAGAATCCGAATGAATCACGAAATCAGACAGCTTTTTGGAGGCTGCGATGTAATCGGATTCATTAAATCCAACCGGATCAGATTTGGTTTGGTCATGTAGAAAGGGCTCCATTGGATAGAATTTTAAAAAAACCGTCCCAACAACAACCAGCTGGTGTTCGTCGAAGAGGAAGACCTAGACAACGCTGGCATGATGACATCATCCAAGACTTTCGTGATATAGGATGTCGAAACTGGGGTTAACTTGTCATGGAACGAGATGATGGGCAGCTGATTGCACAGACGGCAAAATCGCTCCATGGGATGTAAACGCCAGAGAGAGAGAGAGAGAGAGTTTTAAAATTTGATAATGCCAGTGATGAGAAAATTCCAATGAGCTATGAATAATAATCAAAAGATTTGAAAAATTAAGATAATTATTTGAAACGATATTTGAATATAAGATATGGGTCATTCCACATCAAATCAACACAGGGTCTGAACATCACCATCTCAGATTTTCTTGAAATTTGGCACAGGTGTACTATTGGTATAGACTTGGAAAAATATAAAATTTTACTGAAATATGTCAACTCGTTTTTGATTTACAGAGCTGTAAAGTTCTCACAAATGGGCCCAAAAACCGGAAACACCATTTTTTAAAATTGCTGTAGAACCTTTGCTAAATGCACTAGAGACCTGGGATTGGTGACATTTTACAGCATTTTTAATGCCCTTTAATATGATATGAAACACTTTATGGTTAAGATAAAAAAAAAAATTTAAAACTTAATTTAAAATTTAAATTTTAATTTTTTCAAAAAGTACATATTTAAAAATTTTAAAATTAATTCCATGAATAGTTAGTGTTGTTATAAATCACACGGCAAAATATAAATTTGGGATGATAATGGCTTCATTGTTAAAAAAATTGAAGACTAAAGCTCCTTTTGATGAAAAAGTAATAAATTTACTAATAATAGTAAACTTAATTAATAACTTTACTTAATTAATAATTATGTTTTATATTATTGATACTGTAATTATTTTAGATTACAAATTATAGTAATTTTTGTATTTATTATAACACATAATTTGAATAATTATGTATTATAATTAATTATACTACATAATTTATAAAAAATAAATTATTTTATAAAAAGTTTTTCGTATATAATAACTTTTTTATTTATGATCCGAAAAATCCCAAAAATCTTTAAAACCTAAGTTACAGTAATATCAATTAGCACTCAAAATTTGAAATTAATTAAGATTTTATTCTCTTTCATTCACAAACAATATATATTAAAAATTTACGATCTCAAACTATCATACCAAACACACACATTACAAATCATCCTCTTTCATTCACAAACAATATATATCTAAAGATATATATATATATATATATATATATATATATATATATATATATATATATATATATATATATATATATATATATATATATATATATATATATATATATATATATATATTTGCGAAATATAAAAACAAGTGTTATTAGTTTTTAATTTATATTAAAATGTTTCGCCAAGTGCCGACAGTCGACACAATTGAATTTATATATATCTAACTAAATATTCAACGTATTAATATAATATAAGATAAAACAAAAAAGAAAAATAACGTCCATACTCTCCTAGATCAATGCATAAACTGAAAAGAAAATATAAAATACTATAAACAAAGAAAAGATTTGGACGATTCCATTTGATCCATTTGATTACATTTAAGGGGAGGCAGTTGAATTCAAAAATACATTATAATTCGTCTATAAATAGTCAGTGGCTCAAAAATTTGCGACAAATGTAGGAAGAAAATTACCATTTTAAAAAATGCACAGTCCTCAAGTGAGAAAGATGTTGAAGTTGAAAGTGAGAAAGATGTTGAAGATTATCCTTCTCAATCAGAAACATTCTTGGACAATGACACAGACTTTGTAACAAACTCGGAGGCTGTTCAATCACTTAATATATCTCTTGAACAGTTGGGTGAGTCTCCCATTGCTAAGAGAAGAATGAAATCCAAGAAGTATAGCAAATCGAAAATAAGAAAAATTTCCTCAACTATGAAACGTACACTTTTTACTGCTGCTGCAGAAAGTTCGTCATCAGAAAATGATAAGGGCATTGAGAAATCAGTTGTCGAAAATCTGAAAACTAAGTTTTCCAGCTGTACGAGTAGGACGAAAAAGATAATGCTTTTAACATGTTTACCTGAAAATTGGACCATTAGAAAGATAATGCGAGAATTTGATGCACCGAACTACATGGACAGGCAATCAAAAGGAATTCTTAAAGAAAAAGGTTTCTTGGAAGGTCCAAATTTAAAACCAGGGAAAAGCTTGTCATTAGAGACAGTTGAAATGGTACGTTCATTTTATGAACATGATGAAATTAGTAGAGCAATGCCTGGTATCAAAGATTGTGTGACAGTTACTGAAGCAGACGGGAGTAAATCGAAGATTTCGAAAAGGCTTGTATTGTGTAACCTTAAAGAAGCGCACAAACATTTCAAGGAGAAGTATCCCAACATAAAAATAGGTTTCTCTAAATTTGCTGAATTGAGACCTAAACATTGTATATTAGCTGGCCAAAGTGGCACACACTCTGTTTGTGTGTGCACAACTCACCAAAACCTGAAACTATTGATAGAAAATGCTAAATTGAACACTGTAACAAATGGTAAAATTCAAAATTACAAGCAATGCATCGTGAAAATGCTTTGTAACCCATCGTCTGTTGATTGCAACTTGGTGAAATGTGCTAATTGTCCAGGTGAATGCGAGATACGAAAAATTTTGGAAGAATCCTTTGCTGAAAATTCAGTTGAAAAGGTACAATTCCGCCAGTGGATTTCAGTTGATCGTTGCAATCTATTGATTTTAGAGAAAGATTCAGATGAATTTATCGATTTATTCTGCAACAAGTTGTCAACTTTGGTTCAGCATGACTTCATTGCCAAGCAGCAGGCTTCTTTCCTTAATACAACAAAAGAAGGTCTAAAAGAATCGGAATTCGTTGTCACCTGTGATTTTTCTGAAAATTATAGCATAGTCCTACAAGATGAAGTACAGAGCTACCACTGGACAAGTCAACAGGTCACAATCCATCCCTTTGTTATATATTTCAAAGAAGAAACCAAAGTTGAGCACGTTAGTTTTGTAATTGTATCTGATTCTCTAGAGCACAACACAGTTGCTGTATATACTTTTCAGAAGAAACTCATAGCCTTCCTGAGAGGCAAATTCCAGAAATTTCCAAACAAGATTTTCTATTTTTCGGATGGATCTGCTGCCCAATATAAAAACAAGAAAAACTTCTTAGATCTCTGCTTTCATGAAGAAGATTTTAAAGTAAAAGCAGAATGGCATTTTTTTGCCACAGCTCACGGCAAAGGGCCTTGCGATGGGGGTTCAGTAAAGAGACTGGCAGCTCGTGCAAGTTTGCAAAGACCCTATGAAAATCAAATTCAAACCGCACTACAACTTTTTGAATGGGCAAAAGAGAGTATTCCCAATGTCGACTTTGAATATTCTACCCAAGAAGAGTATATTGAAACGGAATGTTTCTTGAAAAATCGCTTTGATCAAGCATTGACAATTAAAGGAACACATCAATATCACGCATTTATTCCTAAAACGACATCGAAAATACTGGTTAAACCCTTTTCGATGGATTTAGTAGCCTGCGAAAAGGAAGTGGCAAAATCTATCGATAAACTTAAATTGGAGGACGTATCAGGCTACATTACTGTCGTTTACGAAGCGAACTGGTGGCTCGGGTATGTTTTAGAAAAAAATGATGAACTTGATGAGGTAAAAATAACTTTTCTACATCCAGCTGGGCCATCTAAATCCTTTTCGTATCCAAGGAGCGCTGACATTCTGTGGGTCTCAGTAACGGATGTTTTGATGAAAGTTGGCCCTGTGACTCCTACTAGAAGAACCTATGTTCTATTAGAAACTGATATATGCCGAACAAATGAAGCCTTTTCAAATAATTAGTAAACTTAAAATAGTTACAGATTTATTTAATAGTAAGTTTAGACTTTATCAAAGGAATTAAAGGAATGTTATTAAAGGAATGTTTATTGGAATGTTTTTAGAATTGAATGTTTTTTTATGTTTAGGAATGTTTTTTTTTCCTTTATTAAAGGAATGTTTATTTTCATGAAAATTTCAATATTTACATTGTTGTATTAATGAACATGAATACCAGAATTGAATTGATGGGAATGGTTTTAATCTTTAATTTTTTTAACAATGAAGCCATTATCATCCCAAATTTATATTTTGCCCTGTTATTTATAACAATACTAACTATTCATGGAATTAATTTTAAAATTTTTAAATATGTACTTTTTGAAAAAATTAAAATTTAAATTTTAAATTAAGTTTTAAAAATTTTTTTTTTATCTTAACCATAAAGTGTTTCATATCATATTAAAGGACATTAAAAACGCTGTAAAATGTCACCAATCCCAGGTCTCTAGTGCAATTAGGAAAGGTTCTACAGCAATTTTAAAAAATGGTGTTGCCGGTTTTTGGGCCTATTTGTGAGAACTTTACAGCTCTGTAAATCAAAAACGAGTTGACATATTTCAGTAAAATTTTATATTTTTCCAAGTCTATACCAATAGTACACCTGTGCCAAATTTCAAGAAAATCCGAGATGGTGAAGATAAAAATGGTCCTTTTTTGTGTTGAATTGACATGGAATGACCCATATAAAAAATGAGCAGTTATACCCAAAATGCGAATTTAATGGTTCTACAACTGTCGGAGGGGGTGACGGGTGTAATTAAACCACACATATTACAATACACATCCTCGTCGTTCAGATTAGAAACTGCAACTACTTAACCACAAGGCAACTCGGCTTAATCTATTTAACTGTGTAAGTCTCTTTGAAGAATTCGTTATTAATTTTTACTAATAGGCTGGGGCCGTTACCTTTTTGAGATGAAAAAATTAGTAGCAGGTAACGGTTGGCTGGAATATATAGCTGAGGTCATAAACAATGAAAAAAAAAACTTTCGAACTTGAGATGAAGGGAAGTAGTGAAATGGGGTGCTATGTAAGGGATGAAAACCGTTTTTTGTTATTTGTGGCGAAACGAGACTTGACATTTTCAACAGATATTAAATGTGTTGTCCCACACCGGATGTTAACAAAAAAATTTTAAATATTTGTTTTTATCCATATTTTATGGACATAATAAGGATAGTAAAACAAAAGTTTTTTTTAAGGAATCGAGTTTGGTCTAGAAAAATCGAAAAAATGGAAGGGAAGAAAAAAAATTTCATTGAATTTTCGACTGCTTAGTTTTTGAGTTATTACCAAAAACGAGTGGTTTTTTTTGTCCCCACCTTTAACTTCGAACATAACAAAAGAAAAAATTTTAAAAAATTCATGGGTGTAGGGATTTCGCTAAATCAAAACCAAAATTTTTTTTTGGTTGTTATAATTTCAAATGTTCATTAGAGGGGGTTTAAAGTATAAATTTTGAAAAAAAATCATTTTATTTTCTTTTTTTTTTTTCTTTATTTAAATTATACACCAGACCAAAAGTTGCGAAGCAACTGTGTAGGTCGGTCAGATCTTAAAACTATTTAACAATATTTAATTACAATTTTTTCTTTTTTTTCAACAGTATAAAGTTAATTGATAATGAAGTTAATTTTTTTTCTTTTATGTATATAAATTTGTATAGATTTTAAAATAGAGTATTACAAATTTACAAATTCAAGTGATTACTACTCCTCTTTTTATTATATTTTTTATTACATTATTCCATTTTAAATATTATTTTGTTTTATAAATGAGCCATCTGTGTCAAGTAAATAATCGCTATTTATTCCTATTATTAAAAAATTAAAATAGATAAGTGTGGAAAACCATATGACAGCGATGAAAAAAAAAAATTTTGTGGATTTTTTTTTTATTTCAAGCTTAGTACCTTTTTGTTGCGAAACTTGAATACCGATTACCATTTCCAATAAATTGAAAGAGAACCATCATGATTCAATTTTCTCTATTCTATCATAAAATATTGGCCTATGTCATATTTTGTTAGTGATAGGATTTTTTGTTTAGTTATCCATTCTTTAACAAAAAATATAAAAATACAAAAAAAGAAAGATTTACGTCCATCAACACCTTTGAACGTATGTTGTGGTGGGACCTTGGTCTTTAAAGGTTTTTATGTGTTATTGTGACACATATTGTAATTCCTACTACACAACACATTTTATTAAAAAAAAAAAAAATCAAGCAGTTCATTAAGTAAAACACCATTATTTTCTTTTCAGTTTGCCCAAAGATGAAAAAGATGTTCCTTCAATATTATTTTAAATAAATTAATTGATTCAATACATTTAATATTAGTTGGTAAATTATTGTAATGCACAAATCCTTTAAAAAATACGTTATTTTTTGCTCTAGCTGTTCTTACTGGAGCAACATACATATTGGAGACTTGGCGAGTATTATAATCATGAACATCTTCTGTATATAAAATATTGATATTGCATTTCAAAAGCTTATGCTTTATTTTATGAATAAAAAGTAGGGATTCAAATTGAATAATTAGATCTAATGGCAATATATTCTTTGAATACAGAGATCTTGATGGAGTCAGCCAAGGAAGATCTTTTATAGTTTTGATTGTTTTATTTTGAAGCACTACTAGTTCATGTACGGCAGCTTTTGAGGATGAAGACCAAAACTGGGACATATGTGTAAGACGACTATTTATATGGGCATAGTACAGTAACCAGGATAACTTTTCATCAACACAATCTCTTATTCTTCTGATAGCAAAATTTATCGGAGCTATCGTCTTCTTGATACTGTTTATATGTTGTTTCCAAGTTAACTTGGAATCAAAAATGAGTCCTAAATATTTTGCTATTTTTACCTCCTTTACTTCATTCTCATTTATTTTGAAGCTTCTAGGGAAATTCGGTGGTATTGGCTTAGTTTCAAATAGAATATAGTTAGTTTTTTTTAGATTAATTGATAAACTGTTAGCAATAAGCCAATTTTCAATAATAGACAAGTCCTGTTTCATCATTTCTAATAACTGCCAAGGACTGTTAGCTTTGTATACAATAGCTGCATCATCGGCATACATTTGCAGGATTTCAACAAGACCCAATGAGAAGATATCATTAATATAAAATATAAAGAGTAGTGGACCTAGAATTGAGCCTTGTGGAACACCAGCAAATACACAATCTTCGTCGCTACAGGTTCCGTTAACAACAGTAAATTGTTTCCTATTTCGTAAGAAATCTTTGAACAATAATAGAGTATTTGAAGATGGGTTCAGTAGTTTTAATTTTTCAAGCAAAATGTTGTGATCAATACAATCAAATGCTTTACTTATATCAATAAACAACACGGAAACATAAAATTTCTGATCCAAGGCAGGTAGAATATTGTTTAGAATATTAGCTATAGCTGATTGAGTTGATGATTTAGAAATGAATCCGAATTGATTTGGGTGAATAAACTGATTGCTTCTCAAAAAATTATCTAAACGTGCATATAATACGTTCTCAAATATTTTAGAAAATGCATTAGAAATAGAAATTGGTCTATAATTAGTTAAGATATTTTTGTCTCCTTGTTTGAATATTGGAATTACCTTAGATAATTTAAGCTCATTAGGATAAACACCACGGATTATTGACTGATTGATAATGTTGGTTATTATTGGAACAAGTATAAGTTTGAATCTGTTTATTAGTTTGACCGATATATTGTCATATCCAGTTGCAGCATTTGAATTTAGGCGAGTCAAAATTTTAAATATTTCCTCTTCATTTGTTTCGTTTAAATTGAAGGAAGACTCAAGTGCGAAGCTTAAGTAACTCATAAAATGTAAAATAATACAAGATAACTTATTTTGGATTTTGTTATGACATAAATTTGAGACATTTATGAAAAATTTATTAAAACTATTAGCGATAAGAACGTCATCGATCACCATTTTACTATCTATCACGAGGGCAATATTTTCTTTCGTGGATGTTATATCAGTATTAAAAATTAACGATTTAAGAATCCGCCAATTTTTCCTGGCATTACCATTATTTTTTTTAAATTCATTTGAATAGAATTTGTTTTTTAATTTTCGTTTCAAATTGGCAGCCTTATTCCTAAAAACTTTATAAAGGTGATTGACAGAGGGATTTGTTGGATATTTTTTTCGCAATTTATAAAGTTTATCACGTTTTTTTATAAATCTTATTAATGTTTTATTAACCCAAACTTTTTTCTTTGATGGTGGTGTAATTAATTTAGTATTTTCGGCTATTAAATTCGACAGTGAGGTTATAATATCTAAAAAATTATTTAAAGTTGATACATCAATTAAACTAATATTATACGACAATGTCATATAATCTATTACCGTATAAAGTTCGACTGGACGAGGAACAATCGGTTGATTAAGAATATCCAATATGATCATTCTGTGGTCAGAATAGTCTATTTCTAATAAAGCAAGCTTAAAAGAGTGTTTAATGATGTCTGTCATAACATAATCCAGGGTAGTCCTTGAGGTTTCTGTTACTCTTGTAGCAAACTTAGCATCCGGTGAATTAAGAATTAAAAATCCATTAGATAAAATCACAGACTGCAGTCGTACTGTGTCACTATGATTTGTGATTAAAAAGTTAATATTCAAATCACCTAATACATATGTGTTAAGATATTTAGATAACAAATCATCGAAAATTTCAAAAAATGTATCGTAGTTTGATGTTGAAGGTTTGTATATACCAAGAATATGAATATTAATCGGAAGAAGTTTTAAAATCAAATAACTAACATTATCGATCGTAGTTTGAAAGATTTCACTGGCAGAGAAAGATTCATGCACAAAAATACTTACTCCTCCACCGCGATTATGATCATGTGTACAATGAAACGAGTTATACATTTTTAAGTTATAGAACTTTTTTTCATCTTCATACAACCAAGTTTCTGTTAAAACAACAACATGAGGATAACAATTCAAACTGGAGAAGGTTTCTTCTATTCTGTCCAGTTTATTACGTACGCTCCTCGAGTTTATATGGACTATTCGTAGTAATGTATTAGAATAAATATCCGATTCACCAAGCTCCAATGAATATGCAATATCAATGTTTTGCCCAGTTAAGTCGTCAATATTCATGATTTTACGTAATATAGGTTACGGAACAACTCAAAAGATAAAAAATAGTAAACGAAAAACAATAAGAATAAAATTGCTTACTTGAGATGTAGTAAACTATTCCAGTTCAATCCTTTCACCAAAAAAATCAAATTTTTACACACTTATATATGAGAAGGAGAAAAAAACAGAATGCTTAACACAAATGGTTCACGTAATTATCACTCAAAAACAAGAAACGAAATATAATTTTTAGAAAATTTCAAAATTTACAATATAAAACAAGTAAAAAAAATTTAACTGTAAAATTTTACTGTAACAAAAAAAAAGTTCAACTAATAACAGCTGAGAAAAAAAATTAAATTTGTTTAGTATTTTCAATTCATATAACGTAGAGCCAAAATATAATATTAATGAAAAAAAAACAATTTGTTTATGTGTGTACATACGGTGATTTATCATCAGAATTAGTCATCTTCTTCATGTAACTTATCGTAGATTTTGGATAATTTTGCTGACGTCATCTAGCGATCTGACGATAACAGCTTTTTCGTCATCTTTGTTCACCTTAACATAAATGTGTCCACGTCTATACCATGCATTTGATATAATTTTGGTTTTTTTATGTTCAAATAATTTTTTTAAAATGTTGTAATAAAAGCTGGTTAAGCGTTCATTGATGAAATTTTTTTTAATTTTATCCGTTGGTTGTGCATTCAAAAAGAGATCCCCAAAAACGATTGGACCAGTTTCCCTTACTTTAGTCATAAATTCATCTTTATGTTCAGAATCACAAAATTTAAGAACAAATCCAGTTATTGGTTCAGCATTTTTATTAGTTTTCTTGGATGAAATGAAAAACGACTGTTTTATGTTTAGACAGCCAAAATTAAACACTCTTTTAAGTTGTTCGATGATTTCATTTGGTGATTTATAATTTAGAGGAATACCTGAAACTACAGCATCGGTATACAGTTCTTTTTGTTGCATATACTGAATGTGATTTTGAAGAAATAATATGTTCGAATTGTTTGTGTCCATATTTTTTTCTAGACCAGATATTTTTAATTTAATAACTTCAATTTCACTACATAATGTTGACATTCTGGAGTTTATGTAATCAATTTTATCAGAAAGATTTTTATGATTTTGTTGCATCACCTTCATAATGTCCTTGAGAGTAGGATCATTAGTTATACTATCGTCAATGGTATTGGAAGCATCAATTTTTTTGTAGAATCATTTTCACTTTGTTTTCTAGTTTTAATTCCTCCTTTATCACCCATTTTGTTTTTAATATTTTAATACTTTTTAGTTTTTTACCGTATATAGAATATATTGTTTTATAAACATAAATATAAATTACACAATAACTTTTAATTAAATAAATTTCAATTAACTGGTGATAAATCACAAATAAAAATAAAATTTATATAGGCAGCACAAATAAAATTTTTAAATAAATTTAGCTCTACGAAACACGTCTTCTCTACTCAAAAGCCATGTTGAAAAAAAAAGATTTTTGATCATGGCATGTGGGGTGTCATATGAAAAGTGATTTTTTTTGTGTAGTGCAAAAGAGTTTTTTTTTGTAATTTTCGAAAGCACAGTTTTCGCTATAATTTCAAAAATGTAAAGATGTGTTTTGACCCCCCTCTCCTTAACTTCGAACATTACAAGAGAAAAAAATTCATGGGTGTAGGGATTTTGCTAAATCAAAACCAAAACTTTGGTTGTTATAACTTAAAATGTTCATTAGAGGGGGTTTAAAGTAGAAATTTTGAAAAAAAAATTATTTTTCTACTTCAAGCTACGAAAATGTCATTTTAATATATAGTAAAACCTATGTGAAAGGGAAACTTTTTCTAAGTAGTGACTGAAAATGTTTTTCTAACTAGTGACTGAAAGTAAATAAGTTTCGGTGGTCGCCTACAGGTGGTGGTTATATAAAGGATTGAATATTTGAAATTGAATTTGATTTACTGTTTCTGTTGTTGTTTCGGTTGCTGTGTTTATTTCTGTCAATATCGCAGTATTTTGAAGTGATTGAAGATTTTGAATATTTTGATCGAATCGAATCGAAACTAATCATTATATCAATTGTGTGTAATTAATTAATTAAACTAAAAATGAGTGTGTTCTTCTTCTATATCGGAAAAATCGGAGCGATAAAATAAAATTTGTGTCAGATATATGGTATAATTTTTTCCTCCGATAATTAACTGTCAGATATAATAGGAGATTCTTGTATGAGCTTAGATTAAGGCAATTTTTCACGAGGATGAAGTTTCCCGAAACGAGCGTAGCGAGTGGAGGGAATCATCCGAGTGCAGAATTGCCATCATCCTAAGCGAATACAAGATTCTATTTTATCCACGACTATAAAATATTTCGTTTAATTTTCAGTTTTCCTGCAAAAATTTGTATCGCCATATTGAAATAAATGCATCAAAGATAGCGAAAAAGAAAACAAAACAAGTTTGTTGTTTATTTTATATTTTATATATATATTGTTCTTGTTTTAACCTGTTTATATTACCTACTATACCAACAAATGAAGTTTTTAATTTGTTAGGGGAACTATTTAATAAACTATAGAACTGTTAAAGAATTTTAATCAAATTCACTAGTTGTGGTATGAATACAATTACAATGGAAGACATACGCATGGAAAGCATATATTCTTTAGTAGTCGTGGATAAAATATATTCTCTGAGTTCTTTCCGCAAAAATAAAAAAAATTTATTAAATAAATTTAAATTTTATTAAAAAATTTATTTATATTTGTTTTTAATCGAAATTTTACCTACAATTTTTAATATTTATGCTTTAAACGATGACTTCCAGTCGGTAAAAAAAATATCTGTAATATCTGTAAAAGTTTTTATAGAAAATATATGATCTGAGATATACCCGAGAATGAAAAAAAAAACACGGAACAGATATATTTGAAAATGCAAAAAACAGATAATGTTTTGAAGTTTAAATGTAAAATTAAATTTATATTTCCGAACTATTTTCATTATTCATATTGTCATATTCATCTACTAAAAACTTACAAAACGACATAGCTAAATTTGACAGTGTAAAAAATAAACAAGATTGTATTTATATATAGCATTTTTACCAGTGTAAAATAATGTTATTATTGTGTTCGCCTGTTATTATTCCATCCGTAGGCGAACACAATAACAACATTATTTTACACTGGTAAAAATTCTATATATAAATACAATCTTGTTTATTTTTTACTGTCAAATTTAGCTATGTCGGTTTGTAAGTTTTTAGTAGATGAATTTGTAAATATTATCATTTATATTTACAAGCGTAGAAAAAATAGCGTTTTCTACGCGTGGTAAAAAACGTTTTTGCGTTCCTGAGCTTATTCCAAACCGTTCAATCACGCAAAAAGAGACGTTTTCGCCACTTGTATAAAAATCTACTATTCTGTTCATGGCATGTGGGGTGTCATATGAAAGGTGATTTTTTTTTGTAGTGCAAAAGAGTTGTTTTTGTAATTTTCGAAAGCGCAGTTTTCGATTTTTTTACCAAAAATGTAATAACATTTTATGTCTTCCTCCTTATCTACGAACATTACAAAAGAAAAATTTTTTAAAAATTCAC
This sequence comes from Diogma glabrata, assembly GCA_963693315.1. Classification (NCBI taxonomy): domain Eukaryota; kingdom Metazoa; phylum Arthropoda; class Insecta; order Diptera; family Cylindrotomidae; genus Diogma; species Diogma glabrata. Next base: position 25,067,051 of record OY856188.1, on the reverse strand, counting down.
GGGTGTAGGGATTTTGCTAAATCGATACTAAAATTTGTTTACTAGTTATAATTTCAAATAAACGTGAAACTATACTAACAAAAACTGTTTTTTTCTCAAATATTATATACACGGAACCCTCAGCGAGCGAATTATATTCGCACTTGTCTGACTTTTTCTTCAAAGTCTTTGTTACAAAATTGGCATGAAAACTTTATGCAAACTTAAAAAAATTAAAGATCATGTTTCGTACATTTAAAAATCAATTCAATTTGAAAAACGTTGTAATCGATTTAAACTTACCATCATTCTTTCCGGGTCATGAGTTCGTTTGTGCAATTGCAAAGATCTTTTTCGCCCAAATTTTCTACAGCATTCTGAACATTCATATTTTTTATCATCCGAATGGGTTTCCATATGACGGTTAAAATCACAATTGCGCCTAAACTTCTTATTACAAATTTTACATTCGTATATCTTTAAAAAAATAAAAATTATTGTTAGTAATATGTATTGCTCTTAAATCTAGTTTGACGTTTTAATTAATTATTAATTCATATATATTTAAATAACAATAGTTTTTAATTATAATTTAGCAATAATAAAAATTGTTAACAGTTAGCACACAAAGTTAGTTAAGCAATAATAAAAATTGTTAACAGTTTGCCACAAAAAATAAAATAATTTATAATTGGTAATATAATAATAATAATATAATGATCGTATTAATATAATCATTGGTTTGTCAATTATTTCAATAACTTTCACATCTATTATATTTTGTTTAAATCCCGACTTAAGATTTGTTATCTTTCTCGTGATGTTAGTCATTCCCACGCATTGTAACGTCTAACTTATCTCATACCATAAAATTGAATTTCTGTATAATATGTAATTGAAATAAACCAAAATCAATATTGCTTATTTTACTTAATTTGAAATATCAAACTTTAGCTTCAGATTCTTATTATGACAGTCGGTGAACGTACTCAGGCACCCTTGGACCTCAATTCGCAAAAACCGTAATCATTACTTACAGAACCAGTTTTAATTTCGATCAGGGCTGGAAACCGGTTTTTGAAAACCAAAACCAAAACCGCAAAACCAGAAAACCACACCAAATCAGAAAAACCAGAACCGAAACCATAACCACATTCTAAAATAGATCAAAACCAGAACCAAAACCAAAACCACGTTTTAAAAATTATCAAAACCAAAACCGTAACCAAAACCAAATTTTAACGTTTGGAAAAACCAAAACCGAAACCAAAACCAAAACATGTTGCATAGTAAAACCAAAACAGAAACCAAAACCAAGATTTATTATCTAGAAAAACCAATACCGAAACCAAAACCATAATTGGCCATTGAGAAAAACCAAAAACCAAACCATTACAAATAATTTATGGTTTCCAGCCCTGATTTCGATCCTGTTGATTTTAACGGTAAACAGATACAGGTAGTCAAGGGTATTAAGTACATGGGTGTGATCCTAAACTGACTTGGAATGCCCTGAAATATATCTCGGACCAGGGGCGCACACGAGGGGGGGGGGGAGGGTTTCGGGTCCGATAACTTTTCTTCTAAGTCTAAATTAGTTAACTCTGGTGTACCCCTCAGTAACGCTCAGTTTCATTCCTTACTCTAATTTTAATTTATATCAACGAACTCTAGAAATTCACCAGTAATCCGTAAATAGTTTTGCAGATGATAGTATACTGCAAAAACGAATAAAGCCTGGGAGATGCTGCCATAAATGTAAACGAGAACCTAAAAAATGTCGATTGGGGTGACAAAAATTTGGTTAATTTTAATTCCACCAAAGCACAGCTATTAATTGTTTTCAGATCAAGAGTCAAGAGTTCGCCAATGATATTTCAATTATTATGTGTGAGAACAAATAGTCGAATGTGAAAGCGTTAGTTTATTTGGAGTCACAATTTCTAATGACCTACTCTTGAACGATCATATAATGGCAATTGCAAACAACGCATCGCAAAATACTCGGCCTCCTCAATAGATGTAAAAACTACTTCACTCCGTATCAATTACTCCACATTTAAAAGTCCAATATTCGTCCTAGTATGGAGTATTGTTGTCAAGTTTGGGGCGATGCACATGTTTCCATCCTGGCTCTTTCTGACTTTGTACAAGAGCGTGCTATGCGAATTGTAGGTGATCGAAATTTAAAATCAAATCTTGATTCCCTACAACACTGTTGTACAACAGTTGCTGATCCGTAGTTTTTTATAAATATCGTCACCAGAAGTGTTCGAACGAAATCAGATCCATTATTACTCAAACATATTCTTTTTTCCCGTTTTACTCGCCAATCGGTTTGTGCAAACAGTCAAACTTCTGCGATTACTCACTGTTATAGTGACAGAATGCAGTGGGATTTCTTTGTCCGTACATTACATAAATGGAATGCTTTGCACGAATCAATAGTCTCAGGGACATTCAATCTACGAAAGTTGGAACGCATGTTGTTGTGGAACCTAGGTCTTAAAAGATGTCTGAGTTATTGTGACGTGATTCTAATTCCTATAACTCAACACTTTTTATTAAAAAATTTCTTTGGACCCTTCCCTAAATTTTTTTCTGTGTTCGGCAGAAACATGTATGGGCAAATCTAGGGATGAAACCCCAAAATGATACTTTGGTTACATTAAAATCTAATAAAACCCTTACTTTCATACGTAGCTTTAGTATGTTGGCCAAAATATAACTAAAATGCATGCTTAGAAAATACCTCATCAAATGCCTTATCCAAAGTAAGAGCAGGCACAAAATAGACAGCTTTGGAGAGTTCCGGAGGGCCCCTTGCATTCTAAACAGATTCTAAGAAATTTGACTGTGTCTCCTTTAAAAACAATCGATCTTGAGAGAGTAGCCAAAGGTCTTAACACGGTACGTTCCAGGACAGGGTTCGATTAATCACAAACTAGACCTTGCGGATATAAGGTAGACTAATACTTCCTCTACCGCAAAATATTAATCCAATCGAGCCCATTAACTATGTTTAGCGTTCGGATTCTACCATATTGCACATCATACAGTGACAACGACGTCATCTGTAAACGACATCTGAAAACAAAATCGAATTTGTGGATGTTTTTAAATACTTAAGGGTAATTGTGCATACACATTTGAGTATGTGTAAAAACGTTGATTATGTATGTAAAAAATTAGACATATGTCAAGAATTTCAAACAAATTGACTACCGAAGCGAATCTTAGCCTATACTACTCTTTAGTAGTACCACATTTTGATTACTGTCCTGCACTACTCATCATGTGCAATCAAGAAGAAATTCATAGGTTACAAAAATTGCAAAACAAAATAATGCGTTTAATTCTAAGGGTCCCATAATGTACCATTGTGATGTGGTTGATTACTAGGATAGATGGATGGACGTATCGTTATGGAAGTAATTTTATTGATGTGGAAAGTAAAATCAAAAAACTACCAGAATATATATTTGTTCGATGGTCTTGCATACAATTTCGAAGCACATCATTACCGACTGCGGAAATAAACGAATTTATACTGCCAATGCGGACAAACTTGGGACAAAATACATCCGAATGTATATTAGTCGTAAACGTTTTAGAAATATGTAAGTTTAATAGATTATCGCTAAATAAATAAATTTATCAATATCTATGTATTACTACTAAGCACAAAATGTTAAAAAAAATTCTCACCTGTAATATTTCTTCTGGATGAGTTTTTAAATGCTGGTTCAACGCTTCTTTGTATGAAAATTCTTTATTACATGCAAAACATTTAAACAAATTTGGACGTTTATGAAGCTTCATATGATATCTAAATCCCTTAATGGTTTTTAACTGTTTATCACAAATTTTACAAGACAACTGAAAACAAATAGAAAAATCTTTAAAATTTCTGTAAATAGTTTTTCAAATTTGCGGTCGTTAGCGAAAAAATTAATTAATTAATTTTTTTTTTAAATTTGCGGCACTCTCCGAATAAATCATGAAATCAGTCAGCTTCTTGGAGGCTGCGATTTAATCGGATTCATTAAATCCAACCGGATTAGATTTGGTTTGGTCATGTAGAAAGGGCTCTATTAGATAGAATGATAAAAAAAGCGTCCCAACAACAACCAGCTAGTGTTCGTCGAAGAGGAAGACCTAAACAACGCTGGCGTGATGACATCATCCTTCGTGATATAGGCTGTCGAAACTGGGGTCAACTGGTCATGGAACGAGATGATTGGAAGCTGATTGCACAGACGGCAAAATCGCTCCATGGATTGTAAACGCCAGAGAGAGAGGCACTCTCACGGTCGCATTTTTTTACCTACATCAAAAATCTTTTTTGTATATGTTCCGGCAAATAATCTCCTATCCAGACACCGATTAGGCGGCTAGAGCCAAGTCGAATAATCTTGGGCGTTACATCGGCAGTTTGAATCATAATATATTAATAAAATATATAAATATTGAATATTTGAACACATTTCTATCATTTTTGTTCTAATGACAACCTTGGCGTTCAAGGTTCCTGGAAAATCAGTTGTTTTAAGAATTCAATAAGCGTTGTTGTCCTTGATCTAGCTGAAAATAGTCAAGCTCGTATTTGAAAACTTTTGCACATGTAGATACAACATAAATCTTTTCAAAATTAAAAAACAATAGTTCATGTCTAGAGGTTGAGGTTTTTGGGCTGTTGAAATAAAAACAAACGCAAACGGCAATGCTTTTATCATTTTTGGGTATATTATGTTATTTAAATTAATCTTAACTCTTAGGTAAATTTTTAAACTTTAGTCTCAGAAATGTTCAGCTTTGTCCCAAGAGGTTCCAATATTATAAGAATTATAATGCACCTAATGCAAGAAAAATCTCAAGCCATTAAATACCATAGGAAAATTATCAAATTCTCTTTTGTTTTATTTTTTTCACTGAATAAAACCGTTCGAAAAAAAAAATAAATAAAAACAAAAAAGATGATTTTGAATTAAAATGGTATAATTGTAGTTGTGACGTAGTTCATTTGGATCTTTGGTGGACGATGATGTGATCTTTGGTGGATTTAATATGTTATAACTAATTTTAAACAAATTAAACAAAACTGTTCCGAAATTGCATAAAGCAGTTTCAGTGAATGTATTTAATTTGTTTTGTGAAATTTGTTGGATCATTTCATTTCTACTTAGTTTTTCTATTTAAACTAATTTAACACATCTGATTCTACTATCTTATCTGTCTGATCAAGAAATCTACCTATTTCTAGCGGACATCCTGCCGCTCGGACTTTTTTCATACAAACCATTAGATCGTTAACTGAAATAAAATTTTACCTGTAAATTTGCTTGTGCATGAATTTTCATATGAACTTCCAAAGCATTTTTATACGTAAATTCTTTTTGACAGTGTGAACATTGAAACAGGTTTTCGCGTGTATGAGTCGTCATATGATTTTCGCATTCCCTTTTTCCTTTAAACTGCTTATTACAAAATTGGCATGGAAACTGCATATAAAATAAAAAAACATAAAAGATAACGTTGAATGCATTCAAAAAATGATTTTATTTGAAGAATGTTGTAGCTGAATTAACCCTACCTTAATTCTTTCCGGATCATGAAGTATTTTGTGCCTCTCCAAATTTCCGTTTGACACAAATTTTTGATTACATTCTGAACATTCGTATGGTTTCTCATCCGAATGACTTATCATATGACTCTTTAATAGCGAGTTGGACCGATGTTTTTTATTACAAATTTTGCATTCGTAACGATTTGATATCTATGAAAAAATAAAAATTATTATTAGTGATAGTTTAGTTATTGCTCTTAAATTTAATTAAAATGATTGACATAATATAAATTAAAATGCAATATTTAAAAATAAACTATTTTATTATGTTTATTTTTAAATTTTTATTTTATTAATAATAATATAAGCTTCCTTATAGTAACAATTGAATTTGATTTTTGTTTGATTGAATATCGATTTCGACTACCGTCATCATCAGTTCTTAGATTATTATTAAAATTTTTAGTTAAACTATTGTCTTATATATTACTTCAACTGCTGTTTTTAGGTAGAGTTCATATAAAAATATACCTATTGTAATGTGCCTTATCTCAGAATTTCGGAAAAATTTTTGTGCCAAACGTGAATCAGCAAAATCTAACACACGTGGTTAAGAAACTACAGGCTTTTTTCTAAAAAAAAATTGATTTTTTAAACCCGTTATAACAGCCGTTTGGATACTAATATTTTAAAAATATTAACATATTTAGAATTTTAGAATTTTTGGAATCTTTTTTATTAATTTGTTTTAAAAATAGACCTCTGCAGTTAGAGGTTTCTGAGTGAGCGGCTCCAACAAAAAATTTTTTTTGAAACAACCGGCACTCTCACGGTCGCATTTGTAAGGCCAGATCAAAAAACCTTTTTTTAAAATGTGCGTTTTATTAATATCTTGGACAAGTTCGTAAATCAGTCAAATCCGACACATGGTTAAGAAACTAGAGGCTTTATACTGGAAAAAGAGTGATTTTTAGATCCGTTATAACGGCCGTTTCGGTATTAATATTTTTAAAAACTTCATAAATTTAGAATCTTTGAAACCTTTTAAATCAATTTCATTCAAAACAAGCACCTCTGCAGTTGGAGGTTTCTGAGTGAGCGGCTCCAACAAAAAAGCTTGTAAAACACAAAATGCGTTTCAATCAACCGGCACTCTCACGGTCGCATTTGTGGAGCCAGATCAAAAAACCTTTCTTAAAAATGTGTTTTATTAATATCTTGGGCAAGTTCGTAAATCAGAAAAATCTGACACATGGTTAAGGAACTAGAGGCTTTATACTAGAAAAAAAATTGGTTTTTTAAATCCGTTCGAAAATTTTTGAATAGTATTTACCACGACTTGAATGAATTACATTTTTGACTTTTATCTTTAGTTCATTATAACGTTTGAAGGATACAAATCACTCTTTTTACCATTTTTGTGTTTTAATTTTAGCTCATTAAACTGTTGTGCCAGGACTATTGCTCTTTTGCTCTAAAAAAATATATTTTTTATTTTCAATTATAATTTCATTAATTTTCTCAAAAGTCGCTATATTTTTGTATGCTACTGTGTGGCTATATTTTTGTACGCTACTGGTAAGATTTACTTACGTCACTAAATTTCAACAATAAACATGTAAATATTTTTTTGTGATTTTAATAAACTTTTCAAGTTTTTTTTTACTTGGAAAAAGAGGGGAACTGTTTATTGTTGATAAAAGGGGAAACAGAGAAGCTGATGAGATGATATAAATAAGAATAAATTGTTTGAAATAACGATTAGTATAATTTTGGAAAGTTAATAACAACATTGTTGTTATTATAAATAAATTTAATTTAAATGTTTGTTTTAATTTATTAAAATAATTGTGTAAGTTCTGTAAGTTTATTGAAAATAATATATAAATAAAAAAAAAATTAAAAATTTTGTACAAAAATGTTATAACAAAATTATATATGTTTGGTGTTAATAATAAATCCTGATTAAATTGTTACAATGATTGTTCAAGTTTTTTTATAAATAAAAATCAAATTTTGTGGAAAGGAATATTCCATGGCAACTGCATTTCTGGCAGCAAAAAGTAGTAAAGATCCAACAACACAAGTTGGTGCCGCAATCGTAAACAACGATAATAAAATTGTGGGAATTGGTTATAATGGATTTCCAATTGGCTGCAGTGATGACGAATTTCCATGGGGAAATGAATTGAATATATTAAATCAACAAACATTTATACGGGGTGCATGCAGAAGTGCATGAAATTTTAAATAAAAATTGTTCGTGTATCAAAGGAAGCGCAATGAATTGTTAATAAAGGGAGTCATAATGAAGAAACAACATGGAAGAAAATGATTAAGCGTTTTTATATTTTGATTTCTATTTGTTTGTTTAAATTATTCTGCTGTTAGTAAATTAATAGCTAATTGTTTCTGTAATTCCAAAATGATAAAGAGATTTCCAGGTTAGTTTTTGTTTGTGCTAAAATCCGGGGTTTCAGTTTTAATAGCTTTTTGAGCTATCCGGCATAAATTAAAATAAATAGTTTTCTATAAAAGTTCAAATGTTATAAGTGCTTTGTTGTGCTAGGACTATTGCTCTTTTGCTCTAAAAAATATAGTTTTTATTTTCAATTATAATTTCATTAATTTTCTCAAAAGTATAATTCAATTATAATTGGAAATAAAAACTATAATTTTTTAGAGCAAAAGAGCAATAGTCCTGGCACAACAAAACTTTTTGTGTTCCATTCTTTTAATTTTTTGCCGAATTAGGCTTTTAATAAAAATTGCAGCTTTTGTATAAAAATGCTGTATGCAATGTTAATAGATGACTCATTATAAACTTCAATCCACGATTCATTAGCTAAGAACTGATTTAACTCAAAATATATTTAACTGATTTAACACAAAGATGTGCAATTGAAACAAGTTTTCGCGTGTACCGATCTTCAAGACGTTCGCGTTTTTTTTTCTGCTTATTACAAAATTGTTATGGAAACCGCATATAAAATAAAAAAACATAAAAGATAACGTTGAATGCATTTAAAAATTGATTTTATTTGAAAGATGTAGCCGAATTAACTTTACCTCTATTTTTTCCGGATCATGAGTTTGTTTATGCTTTTCCAGATTATGTTTTAACACAAACTTTTTACTACATTCTGAACATTCATATGAATCTGCATGGATGATTTTCATATGACGGGTTAACTCATATTGTAACTCATACTTTTTATTACAAATTTTACATTCGTAACGTTTGTCTATTATCTATGAAAAAATAAAAATTATTATGAGGAGTAGTTTAGTTATTTTTCTCTTAAATCTAATTGAAATGATTGAAATTATATTTATAAGATTTTTCTAATCCAAAACTCATTTACTTGATTAATAATATAAATTAAAATGCAATATTTAAAAATATACTTTTTTATATGTTTATTTTTAAATTTTTATTTTATTAATAATAATATAAGCTTCCTTATAGTAACAATTGAATTTGATTTTTATTTGATTGAATATCGATTTCGACTACCGTCATCATCAGTTCTTAAATTATTATTACAATTTTTAAAGTTAAACTATTGCTCCAACAAAATACCGGAACAACCAGCACTCCCACGGTCGCATTTGTAAGGTCAGATCAAAAAACCTTTTTTAAAAATGTGCGTTGTATTAATATCTTGGACAAGTTCGTAAATCAGTCAAATGCGACAAATGGTTAAGAAACTAGAGGCTTTATACTAGAAAAAAGTGCGGTTTTTAGATCCGTTATAACGGCCTTTTCGATATTAATATTTTTAAAAACTTCATAAATTTAGAATCTTTGAAACCTTTTTAATCAATTTCTTTCAAAAACTGGACCTCTGCAGTTGGAGGTTTCTGAGTGAGCGGCTCCAACAAAAAAGCTTGTAAAACACAAAATGCGTTTGAATCACCCGGCACTCTCACGGTCGCATTTGTGGAGCCAGATCAAAAAACTTTTCTTAAAAATGTGTGTTTTATAATTATCTTGGACAAGTTCGTAAATCAGAAAAATCTGACACATGGTTAAGGAACTAGAGACTTTATACTAGAAAAAAAAATTGGTGTTTTAAATCCGTTATGACGGACGTTTGGATACTAATATTTTTTAAAACTTCATAAATTTAGCATCTGTGGTAACATTTTAATCCGTTTTTTATAAATATAAACTTCTGCAGTTGGAGGTTTTTGGCTTGTTGGTTTCAACAAAAAAGTTTGCAACAATCCCCAACTACAATTTCCAAAAACCTTTTAACAGTCAATGAAAAAAAAAATGAAATATTCGAATGGAAGAATTTAATTTTTTTTCCTTAGAAATAAACTACATATTTTGATATTTTGCAGTAATTGCACGACATATGATATAAAGTAGGTTTGTGTCATAGATTGTCACACATATGATCTGTGGTAGATTTGATAATTGGTTGTTGCAAAATTGGATGGATATAGTTTTGCTTATATGTAGCTAATTTTTTTAAAAATTTGTTCGATATCTGTTTGTAATTAGTTTGTTTTGTTTAAACTAATCTTATACATCAGATTCTACTGGCACACAAAACGGTATGATCTCGAAATCTACCTATTTCTAGCGGATATACGTAACGCTTGGACTTTTTATTATTATGTCATATATTTTCTTAGATATAGTGTTGATTTTATCATTTAAAATGTTGTTGTTGTTTTTATGTTTATATATTTCTATTTCTTCTATCTATCTAGATGTTGTCCTTTTCTTTTTTTATGTAATATGGTTAAATTTGTGTTGATATTGGTGTATTTGTAAACACAATTACTATTCTATTTTTAAAAGTTGGGCATATCTTGATTTTGGATCACTTTACTAATTTCATGGTGTGTTCAATAAATCTTTTTGTAAAGGTCCGCCCCGTTTGACCTATATAAAATTTACTGCAATCATCACAGGTAATTTTATAAACACCTCTGTCTTAGGTTTGGGTTTTTTGGGTTTTTAGGTAATTTTCTATTTTATTTTTGTAAGCTCCAATATATCCATATTTTGTTAAAGTTTTTTGCATTATTTTGAATGTTGTTTTATTATATGTTACGCCATGTATTTTTTACCTGCTAAGTTTTCTTCTTTCCTCAATTTTGTTTGGGTTTGCAAATATTTCTTGTTTTTATGTTTTCTATTTAATGTGTCAATTATTTTGTTTTTATATACGTTTTTACTGGCCATGTATTTTATGTTATTTAATTCGTCTTGATAATTTTCTGCATTCATTCATTCATTGGTATATTGTTCAATCTATTGATTATGTGGTTGTATGCAGCTATTTTATGTTGGTATGGATAATGTGATTTAATATTTATTGTTTGATCCGTTTGGGTTGTTTTTCGGAATATTTTGAATGTGTGTTTTGAATCTACATTTTTTATTGATAAATCCAAGAAATTTATTGTGTTATTTTCTTCATTTTCTAACGTGAATTTAATGAAAGTAGTCCAGTCATTTTAGTATAAAAAATGGGTCAACCTCGGAATGAGAGTAAGCTGAATTTTCGTATACATCTTTATTTTGGCGTTCAGAAAGTTGCCTCAAAAGTCTCAAAATAAATCGTGTCTGCGTCGTAAGTTATTTAAGGTCAAAGGTAACAAAAAACAGTTTTTAGCGATTATCTCGGTTTCCATTGCTCCAATTATGTTAACATCTATTACAGAAATTGTAGAGCATAAAATTTGTGACCAATTTTAATTAAAAACACTTTTTCATGCGCTTCACCGTTTTTGCGATAGAAGGCGGTGAGCACACAGCGCTCAGTCATACCTACTGTAATGCAAGGTCAACCGTGAATATCTGTGAATATTACCTTGAAATTTTAATAATTGTCGATTATTCTCGTTTCCGAACTCGGCAACGACGAACGTAAAATTTTGAAAATTACGGCTAAATTTGTGTTTTATCTGTGAGAAACCACTTCCAGAAGGTGATGCGTGGCTTGAAAACTTAAAAAACTGCAAGTATCGATTGAAATTATGGTGACATAGACTTCTTAAATATTTTAGCTTCTGTGAATGTGCATTTTTTTGTATATACTTCGGTTAATCACATAGGTTATACACCTCTAATGCTTTATGCACGTGTCAACGATAGGAAAGAAAAGGCGAAAAGGTTAATTTTTAATGACTTGGGATAGGACTGGAGTGATAGGGTTGGTGTACTGTTGATTTAAAAGCTTACAGATTGTATGTAGCGGGAAAAACATTTTGTGGTAATCGATTCCACCAGTATACGGAACGTGAAATGAAGGAGTTATTATAGCTAGATGTTCTCACATATGTGACCTCTAAGGTATGTGTATGGGAATGTAACGATTGTCTAGTGGCTCGTGGATATTTACGCAATGGTGGTATTAAATCATGTGCATGTTGTGTGTCGAAAAGTGTACATCAGCAAAAATTACATAGCGGCATCAAACGACGCTTAGAAGCAGATCAACTTTTACCATCACCCAGTGTACCTCGTAAAAAGAGGAATGAAGTGTTTGATTAAAAAAAACTGTGTTTATTTTGTGGCCAAACAGCTGATGCAACAGCAGAGTCAAGAAAAAAAAAGAAAACTACTTCACCGCCCTCTATCGCAAAAACCGCTGAGCGCATGAGAAAATGTTTCAAAAAAAGTTTGTTGCAAATTTTATGTTCTACATTTTCTATTATAGATGTTAACGTCATAGGAGCAATGGAAACCGAGATAATGGTGAAAAACTGTTTTTTGTTACCTTTGACCATGAATAACTTACGACGCAGACACGAGATTTTATGAGACATTTGAGGCAACTTTTAGAACGATAAGTTGAATTACTGTCCGTCGAGGCAATATCAAAAAATAGGTTTTTCAAAATAATTTATATAAATAATGTTTGTCCCCAAATAATTTTTATTCAAAAAGAAAATAGTGTTTTTTTTTTTTTTTATTCAAAGGCTTGAAAATAGTGTTTAAAAGGAAAACAGTAGTTTTTCCAAAATAATTTATTTTCAGAAGGAAAATAGTATTTTTTGGAAAGGAAAATTGTATTCCAATATTAAATTGTTAACTGTGTGTTGTTAACACTTGTGTGTGAAAAAAATAATAAGAAGAGTTATTTCTCACGAAAAACCTTACGAGAATAAGTAAAACAGCGATTGGTATCAGGTAAGAGTTTCTTTTCTATTAAATTAAGTGTATAGGAACACCCATACAACATCCACGTCATAAGCATTGATGCTGTCATTTGTATTTCACCTCAACTGACACAATAGGATGGTTTTGAACCACCATCATATACGAAACCGGTGGCTCTAAACCTCCACAATTGGCCCAACCGGTCAACAACTTTCTCCACAATTGGCCTAGCCGGTCAACATTCTCCACAAGACTATAATATTTTTATGTTTTGTTTTTGTCTGTAAATATGTGATTTAATTTTCAATGTTTCAACTCAATTATTGCGTTATAATTTTTAAATGATCTTCCAGTTTGACATACATAAATTTTCTGACATTTTTCACTTGTTAACTTACAAAAAAATGTTGCATGATTTGTTTATATGTTTATTATTGCGTAGTGAAAAAGTTGATTTTATATTTTTATTTTTGGATGTACTGAAATATTATCTTGTTCCTTCAGTTTTAGATAACCAAGTCTCTCTGTCGCGTGCCCGAACTGCCTTGCAAAGTTTCACATATATTTTATTTTAAGTCCGGCATGAGACTTATCGGGTTATGTAGGTCATCCCCACGATTGTAACCCGCAACTTATCTCAAACAGTAAGTGGAATGTTTGTATATGTGATTGCAATAAACCAGGATCCGCATTGCTTTTCTACTTAATTTCAATCCTTTTTAAAATATTTTTTTGATGTGAAACATCTATCGACGCGACTTAAAAGAAAAAATAAATGATTTTTCGTCACAAAAAACGGTATAACTATTTTATACGATCATACCTAGTGAAAAATAATAAATATTTTGAACAGTATGTCATATTTTCTCTACAAAAGAGTAAACTTTATAAGAAAGAAAATTATTTTGAACTTTACTGATTTTGATATGTTGTATCAGTGATAACGATATTGATTTTGATATGTTGACAGTGATATGTTGTATCCCTTCGGTACCACCAATTAGGTTAGAGTGTAGTAGTCTCTCATGTATTATAATGTTGTGTTGTCGTGATTTTGCTGCAGCATGGCTGCTCTTCGTTCGTGTTGTCTCAATCGTTTCATCATACTTGCGTGATGATTTCATTTAGTTGTCTTTTGAGCTCAAAATGATTTGTATGAGGCTAAGCGGTGTGATTGATTCTTCCATATGCTGTTCATTAAGTCTCCGTGTACTCCCTGTGACTCGGTTACGTGCTTATACTTCTATATGTACTCACGGAAATGTCAATAGCCTGAGATCATCTGCGTCAAGTAATGATTGACATGAATTTGCTTTTTTGTTGTCTATGATACGTCCGAGATCGAAGTCTTCTTCGTTGGTTACTATCATTTTATGTTGCTATATGCAGAGCCTTTTGCTATAATATCGAACAGCATCCTACTCGTAATAATATTTACGGTCATATCAGACACCGTGCGGAAAGCGCGAAGTAATGAGTATGTGTATACAAAGAATCATTGATCAAAATAAAAGTTTGGAATCAACACTTAAAAAAAAGATGTGGGCATTTGAAAAACAAATATTTCATACAAAAAAAAAACAAAATATCTTTTGTCGATTATGATGGTTAATTTATATGGACCTAAGTTTTCCTGCAGACCTTCAATCAATAAGAGTCCCCTCACCAACCCCTTCCTTCTTAACCGTCACTTGATCTGATAGATTTTTGTTTTATCGGTCAAATATATTATTTTATTTTCCATTCGCTTCACTTCTGCGACCTTGCAGACCTTTGATCAATGATATTTTTTTTATTGCATATAAATTAATCCAAAATCGACAAAATCTGTTATTCTAAAACATGTATGAAATTTTTTTTTCAAATGATTAAATTTTTTTTTGAAGAGTTGCCACACTTTTATTTTAATCAATAATTACTTGTTAAATAATTAAAAATAAAAAAATTTTTTATTAATATCGCTTAAACTAGGAATTTACCATATCTTATTTGCCTGATTTAGTATTTACAACGAAATATACTTACATTTTTAATGCTGATCTCATCATGTTCCAATTTAATTTGTCCAGCATTAGTAGAGGAAGTTATAGTTTCCTCACTCTCGGTTTCATTTATTTCTTTTTTAATTTTATCATCTATTACTTCATTTATTTCTTTTTTAATTTTAGCATCTATTGCTGACTGAAATTGAATTAAAATTGTTAGTTTCAATTTATTTCTATAATTATAATAAAATATATACTTCTTGCAAATATTCCCGTTCTAATTTAATGTTTATTTCATCTTTAATTACGAATTTTTCCATTTTAATTTATATATTTAAATATTTTGTCAACACTCAATCAAATCACTGTCACAAATAAAAACGTCGCTACAACAACAACAACATTCAAAATCTGACATACGTGGCTTTAGAATTCGTTACTTTGGAAAAAACGGAACCTGTTGTATAGTTTCAAACGTTTAAGCCGTTTTTGATATGAAAACTTCTTTAGCATCGTTGTGTTGTGTTTTGAAAGTCGATGAAACGAAAAAGTGACAGTAAAAAGAGAGAGCAGACACATAAATTCTTGTGAGTACTTGTATGTAAATTTTCACAAACTTTAAATAAGTGTGTATTTTTTTTTTATTTCAATTTTAAATTTGAATTTTTAAGTTTAATATCAATTTTTAAATTTGATAAAAACTAAAATAATTAAAAAAGTTTTATAATTAATATGTAAATAAAATTGATAAATTTCATCTAAGTTTATAATTGAATTGAATTAATCTCTTATTTAATTTTTTTGCACATCTATGTTTATTTAATTCAGAAAATGATCGAATACACGCTTATTTAAAGTTTATGAAAATTTACATACAAGTACTTACAATCATTATCCTCAATATCATTTTCAATTAAGGCATAACCTTGCACATTTGAAATATCCCTGGGAATAGCATCTGAAAAAAGTAACGGATGAGGTTATAGACATCATCTACGGTGATTATTCATCTGACATACAAGCAGTCAGTATTAGTACAAAATATGTTGATTAGAAAATATTTGAGTACTTACTATGATCACTTTCACAATTTTGAACAGTAAAATCATCATTATGCGTAATAGAACTATTATTTTCCACTTTCAATAACGCTTTTCGGCGTGCACGAAATTCACGAACACGTTGCGTTGCACTTTTTGCTGTCTTCTTCGGTGTCTTTTTAATGTTGTTTTCCCCTTTTTTTTTTTCTCGGTAATTACGACAATATTCTGCATTCGTTTTCGGCATATTTGAAGAATTTTATTATAATAATATAAAAATGATGAAGAATTTAATACAAAAATGATGAAAAGACTCTACAGACGTATAATACGTGCACATATACAAAACACCACGGTGTTGTGATGCCTTTTCTCCAGCTTTTGTACTACGCATGCCCGTACAAACACGTAAATCTATTATTTAATTTTTCAGTCTCAATCTCTTATTTAATCTTCAGTTTCATTTATGAAAAATGCCCAAAAAGGATTTAAAATAGTTAAATAATAAACGAAACTACAAATTAATAATAATATTAATACAAGTGGTGTGTATAAATTTGTGAAATATATTTAATAAATTCATGTTACAATCAATGTTATATTGCTGTATGTAATCTGTCGTTACGTCGCTATATTTCTGTATGTAATAAGTCGTTATGTCGCTATTTTCTGTCTAATGATAATTAAAAATCAGTAATTATGTATTAAAATTTACTGCAAAACCAATAATAATGCAAATATATTAAAAACAAATTAAAGACAACGCAAAACGATCTTGATTTGCAAGAAATAACAATTATTTAAGGTTTTCGAAATACAAATCAGCAGATCACATTTGTCAAGTTTTTTCGGGAAAAAGGTGTACTATAAACAAAAAACATTGACTTTAGCATAAATTTATTGAATATATTTAACAAATTTATATATACCCTTGTATTAATACTATTATTAACTTGTAGTTTAGCTTATCATTTAACTAGTTTAAACTGTTTTTTGACTCTTTTCATACACAAAACTGAAGATTTTCCAGTAACAAAACATCACTACTGGCAACAAAAAACATTGATTTAACACAAATTTATTGAATATTTTTAGCCAGTTTATACATAATACTTTTATAAATGTTATTAGCAATTCCTAGTTAATTGTAAATAAAATTTCTTGTTTTAGTATTTTGCAATTGAGTTTTATTATTTATAAATTAACTAATTTTACTATATTTAATTTATGTGCTCGATCCGAGTTCGATTGTTACATCATCCTCAAGAGCTTACAAAAAAAAAATTGTAAGCTCCTGAGGATGATATAACAATCGAAATAGGATCGAGCACATAAATTACACTATTACACTGCTATACACTTGAGCTAAACTATGTGAACTATGCGAACTATGTTTTTTGTATACAACGTAATTATACAAAAAAACATTATGGAAACAAAACATTTAAAAAAATAAAATAAAAAAGGAAACATTACATTCATTACATTTTGTTTAAAAAATATTATTCGCGTTAAAACATTATTTTTTTAAAAAACATATTTTGCATAGTTTAGCTCAAGTGTATAGCGGGCCTTATTCATCATGTTTCGCCAAGTACCAGCGGTAAAATCCATCGAATTTAATTCCTCGTTGGTGAAAAACACGTGAAATCAGCAAAGTCTGGAAATGAGGTTTTAATTTTGTATATTTAGGTATTGGAATTCGTTGACATCAATCAAAAAAATTTTCTTCGTTTTTATTTTTTTTTTTTTACCCCGGTCTTAAGATACAGGGTGTTGAAAAATCAAGAAATTGCTCGACCCTGGTGTATTGAAATGGTTCTACAGTCAAAACTACTGGACTGATTTTAATGTTATATAGCTCAAAATGTAGGTATTGAACAGAGCTAATCACACATTATATGACCTTGAACACTTTCTTTTTGAAAAATAACGGTAAAAAGTTTAAATTCGGTTTTCTAGATATGCCATTTTTTAAATTTTTGATTTTTTAATATGTGAAAGATACATATGTTACTAACATTTTATAAAAAATTCAGGAGGGGAAATTTTTTTGTTTTTTTTTATTAATTTTATTGCAACATGCCTTAAAATTTTTCATCATAAAAAAAAGTGGAGTTAAAAAATTAAAAGTTTGTTTTGGATTTACATATATGTTTTTATAATAAATTTTTAATTTTAACTCAAAATAAATATTTTACATATTTTTTTTCATTTATTAAAATTTACATTACTAAATTCCGTAGAGTTAGAATAACGTTTAGCTATGATTGATCCATCATTTGTAGGAATGTATGAGTGATATCCTCGTGTTCCAGGAATTGTTTTTAAATTGGCGTATCTATCAGCTACTTGTTTCGTTTTGCAATGTAACCTGCCTCCGTTACATAGCAAAAATGTACATTATCTTGAAAATGGCTTGAACCTGCTGCCTAGTTATATAACTCCAGAGGTGTTGATATAACTTTGTCGTATTCTTTCTTAAAACTCGCTCTAGTTACTTTTCTTTTTACTTTTTCTCTAATTCCATCACATCAGAACTGCTCTAACCAGGTAACGAGGAGGTACAGTTCACCAAGGAGTAGTTAGTTGAAGACGTACAAACGATTTTTTTGATCGCAGTACTGTAGCCACTCTATATTCTGATCTAATAGACTAAGAGCCCACGACGGCCAGACCTTCGTTATTTTATAAAAGCTGAAAGTTTCTCTGCGCATACTCTCTACTAAGGTAGGAACGATTAACGACATATCAAGATTGGATCATGGTGGCTTTGTCAGGGAGCAGGTAACAAGTGGGCCTCCAAAGTTTCGTGAAAGTATAAAAGGTAATTTTTTTATATATTCTTCGGGACAGTATTAAAAGTCACGTCACCCATTGCCAGACACTTGCTATCGTGGCAACCCCCTGCTAGACGCCCTTAAACTTTATCAATTTGTTAAAGTTTAAGTTGTCTGGCAGGGGGTTACCACGATAGTAAGTGTCTGGCAATGGGTGACGTGACTTCTAATACTATCCCGAAGAATATATAAAAAAATTACCTTTTATGCTTTCACGAAACTTTGGAGGCCCCTTTGTTACCTGCTCCCAGCCAAAGTCACCATGATCCAAACTTCATATATCGCTAATCGTTCCCACCTAAGTGGGGCTATGCGCAGAAAAACTTTCAGCTTTTATAAAATAACGAAGGTCTGGCCGTCGCAGGCTCTTGTTCTATAAGCTATAATCTTATCTGGTAATTGGAGTACACATAATATATATTTTTGTCAAAAATTATAATTTTGGTTTGGAGTGCAGTGGAATCTCAAATATATATATTTTTAATATATTAGTATATATTTTCAATATATACTAATATATTAGTATATATTTAGTTAGTTTATTAGTTTTTTAGTATATATTTTTAATATATTTACAATAAGTTTGTGTCACAAAATTAATTATTTTCTAATTTAATTTTTTATTACATTTCTCAAATGTAAGGTTGCCCTAATGTCAAAACAATTTTGTTAGACACGCCCATTCACAGGGATTGTATAAAGTCATTGTTTGTTATGAAAATTGTGTGTAAAAAATATGAATTTGAATATGATTTAAATTTTAAACGGATTTGATCCAGAATTTTTAATAGTGAAATATATTGTTCAAACATATATAATAACCATAAGGATTTTCAATTTAACTACGATGTTTATACATTTTATTATTAGTTTATTAGTCGAAGTATATGGTTATAAACCTAAATTGAAATCGAATTTTTAGACCAAAAGACAGTACAAGCTAATTTCGTCAAGGAACAATCATCTTTTAAAGTGGGTTTAAAGGTACTTTGGAGTATTTTCAACCTATGCCAATTTCGTTATATTCTAAAAATGGCAACTGTTAGAAAAAACTGAATACGATAGAGATTTTAGGTCAGTTTTTTTATAGAAGTTAGTTCATAGAAGTTTTGTAGATAAATAAAAATATTTGCTTACAAAACAGCTTTACAAATCTGTATTCGTAAAGATGTGTTCATTTGTATTGCTGGTAATGATGTTAGACTGTTGTTAGTGTGATACTGCTATTATTGCTGAAGATGATGGTACAATATTTTGCTTTTATGTATTTAATGTTTAAAAATATCGAGAAAAAAATTATTAAAATAAAATCAATAAATCGTTTGTGTAACTTTAGACAATAGTATATTCACGCTAATTCTCCATGTACAAAAGCGTTTTTGCGACATCCGTCCATTTGGTTAAATTTTAAATCGATTTGATTCAACGCGGAAAGAATTAAACTAAATTACTAAAATGCAGAATCGAAATAATTTTAAATTTATCGTTTTAAAATATAACAGAAAATTATTTAAAAAAACGATTCAATAGTTTATAGAGTTTTATCTTTATTAATTACAGTTATGTTTAGAAATGTTAACTAAATCGCTTTAATCAGGCAGGATTACTTCTTCTTTGCAAATCGTTTCACTGTAACAGGTGCTGTGAGGCAAACGAGATGATTCGTTTTCTTCAATATTGAGCTAGAAAAGGTAAATAAAAATAAATTAACAAACGAATTGCATTATTTTAACAATTTTGATTACACAAATACAAAATTGTGTAAAAAAGGTTATGCAATACTAAGGCCGCTTTTTTCGTGGCATTAGATCATTCCTAAATTCATTTATTAATTTTTTAAAGCAAACACACACTAACATACGTCAAAAATGATGATTTTTTCTTCAGAAGTTTTTACGCGAGCTAGTTTAACTATTAGATTATAGTTAACTTTAACTAATTACTAAATGAACTCAAAATAACAAAATGTTCAATACATCTAAATGAACCAACGCACATAAAAAAGCGACTTTATGTCTACAAAAATTATAAAAAATGCATTTTTAGCACAGCCAAGGTTTCACTAAATAAAAAATGGCTTACTTCAGTTCGTGCGGTAGTGATATATTCGGTTAAGTCTGTTTCAACTAAAACCATTGTCTCCGATTTTATCATGTTGGATAAGGCTGTAGTACATTTATTCATCGATTTGTCTTCGATATCTGATAACATACATCCTGTTTTTTCAGTACTAGTTTGTGATATTTTCTAAAAATAAAGATTTTTTATCTAAAATTTTCAGAAACTTTTTTCAAGTGGAAACTGAAACAGAAGATGGAAACACAGACAAAGAGCGAAAAGCAAAATGAGAGAGCAAGAGAATGAGAGAGAGAGAGAAAGAGAGAGAGGGGAGAGAGAGAGAGAGAGAGAGAGAGAGAGAGAGAGAGAGAGAGAGAGAGAGAGAGGAGAGAGAGAGAGAGAGAGAGAGAGAGAGAGAGAGAGAGAGAGAGAGAGAGAGAGAGAGAGAGAGAGAGAGAGAGAGAGAGAGAGAGAGAGAGAGAGAGAGAGAGAGAGAGAGAGAGGAGAGACTTGTTAACTTCCCTGTATTCCTAACTGTAACCTTCTATAACTGGATAAATCACAAAGAGTTTAGAAATGTGTATCATTTACCAAAACCAATAATTAATCTGAATACAGTCAGGGCCTGATCAGGATCTGGTCAGTCCAGAAAGGGCAAGAACTATTAGGGCAATATGATGGGGGCTTGTTACGGGAATACCCTTTCAGGGTTAACCATATTTGAATATTTTTAGACCTCTTTTGGTTTTTCGTATATGAACCCTAGTTGGACTATCTGATCAGGGCTTGATATGAAATATCTTACTAAGGTTTGCCCTATTTAATTATATACGGTGAACATGGTTCATTGTATTAAAAGTAAATGTTTTTTGTATCAATAATCATATACCAGTGGTTATAATAGTATATTCTGTTACTAATATTAATCAACAGTGATCTTTGAAGTTCTCTGATTCTACTTTACAAAAACTAGTCAAATCGCAGCAAAAACAACCAAAAGGCTGTAAAATAATTTTAACTATAACATATTAAATTCTTGTATCTTTTACTTTACAAAAACTTCTCAATTAGTGTTTAATGACTAATTAATAAAATTTCTTATTGGCATTTTGTTTTCTAAACATATACCTTTATTATTTAATTTAAGTAAGATTCCAGGACTACATACCTTAATTCTACAATATATAATAAATATACACATATATTGAAATTTTATTATATTTGGACCTTTAATATAATCACACAAAGAAATTAATAGTAATGTTACGGTACTTAAAGGAATTCGGAGTGAACAGACCGTTCCCATTCGAATCCGAGATTTGGGAATCTCTTATTATCTTTTTCCTTAGTTTATCTCGACATTACAAAAGTAATGTCTAAATTAAAATTAACATAAATATTAATAATAAATACCTTAGTTGTAACTGTTGATTGCTGTCATCAATATTCTGTTGTTTTAATTTATTTGTTTGATTTTCCAATATCCCTTGACTAGCGTTTGACCTTCTAACTTCCCATTTATATATCTGCCTTTGAATCCATGCGGTTTTAACAACCGGAACAACCATCAAACAAACGATTGTCTCTAACTGTGGTAATAGCTTCGATCACTGTTATCCTTGCTATTCATACTTTCGATAACATCAGTGGATACTTTATCTTCATGTACTGCCACAATTTATAAAGCAGATTTAACAATTAATGACAACAATTATCCTTCTATGAAATAAAATAAAAAAATATAATTGAAATTGTCATCCAAATTATCAGCTTTTTGATGAACAAACAAAAACACAAATCACTGTAAACTACTTAGCGGGGTGTAATCTTCCATTGTAATTACAGCCAATAAATAATGCTTTCACAAAAAAGTTATTAAAATTAGAAATCAATTCTAACAATTAAACAAAACGACCTTGGAATTTTTCTTTGTTTACACTTCTTTTTTTATTTGCTTGATTGCAATTAAATACATCACTTTTGAATTACAATATTATTGATTTATCACATCAAGGTTAAATAATACTATCAAATGACATTGATCTATATAAATTAAAATAGATTATTGGATGTTGTAATCCTTTTGGAAAGCAAAAATGGAATGAAATATAATTTTTAAATTATGAAATTGCAAAATGTGATTTTGATTTTTCCATCTTATGATGTCAAAACAAAATCGGGCAATCTCCGAAAATTCAGTAATGATTAACAACGACGTCTGTTCATTAGCATTGGAAATAAAAATTTAGTACGTTCGTTTGCTTTTTATAGTATGTTCAAAATTTAACTAGCAGTTAAGTTTTAGAAAATTTTAAAATTATTATTAATGTAAGAATGAACGGAAACTAATGAAATGCATTTTTATTGAATTGAAAACGAAGATGAATTTGGTTTTATTATTGTTTCGCGATTATTGCGATCGTTACACCATGAATTCAAGGTAGAAACCAAGATTTTTACTCTTGAAATCACAAAAACGTCGCCATCCCCTCCATGACAGAAAACCACCGAACTACTTCCACTTATTAAACTGTATCTGGGATCGAGATACCCACCGTCACTGGCGTCAGGACCGATGACCGGTTCCAACACTCATGAAGTCCTTAAGAACTTCACTGAGCATTGAGACCGACCATCCATCCGAACGTCAGCACCATGGACACCCCGATACAACCAGTAAGTATGACCTGAAGATGTGAACCCCAGAGACGACAATCAGCCAGAGGAACAACCCTACCTAACGAAAAGACATCATTCCCTGATGTCTTTCGCGTGATGTACTCCAAGATTCTTACCGCTCATATCTATGCACTCATAAAGTACATTTCCAATCTTAGTCTTAATCATTGCAGGCAAGAACTTTGGAGCCAATTTTGCCGAGAACCTTTTGGTAGCGTCACTCAAATGATGTTGCCGTACAAACACACGTTGTTGTGGTTGAAAAGTCCGTAGTTTAGATCGCAGGTTGTACTGATGTTGCGATTTCTTAAAAGCTGCTTTTAAATTTTGTTGAACCCGGTTCCTAAGCAGAGTCAAATGATCAGTGCGTTCCATTTCCTCACCAGCATCTTCACCAAGCTGATGTAGTGATCTCAACAATTGGTAAGTATTCCCATCCGAAACTGGATGTTGACCAAATAATAAATAGTACGGTGAGTACTTGGTAGCTGAATGTACTGCAGCCCGCAGTGCATACGCGATTTCACCAATTTGTGAGTCCCACTTGGTATGTTGACCTTTAAGGAACGCTCGGATTGCTGCTAAAACTGATCGGTTGACCCGCTCTGACGCGTTACTTTGAGGACTATAGACACCGGTCCTAATGTGTTTAATGCCGAAATCTGACAAAAGATTTTGAAAGTTCCTACTAGTGAACTGTTTGCCATTGTCACTGTGTAGAAACTCTGGTACCCCATATGTAAGAAACACTTCATTCCTTAGAAAAGCATTCACCTTCGGTGAAGTTGCGTTTCTAAGTGGTTTCAGTAGTACAAACTTCGTAGCATGATCCAGAACTATCAATAACACCGTATTCCCAAGTGTAGAACGAGGATACGGTCCCAAAAAATCTATATAGACTCTCTGCCATGGACGTGCTGTTTCGAATTGATATTGCATCGGAGGACGCAATATCTGATTCGTGGCTTTTGTTTGTTTACATGTGTCGCAGGACACAACATAGTTGTGTACCTGTGACGCCATGCCCGGCCAATAATAAAGACGTCGAAGTAATTCTAAAGTCTTTTTAACACCTCCATGAGCAGCAGTACTATCATCATGATGTTTCTGAATCATGTTTGAAGTCATCGGTTTTGGTACCCAGAGTTTCCACACAGGAACATCGTTGGGTATTGCATCAGATCTTGGCTCAATACGTATGTATAGCTTATCATCCACGACTTTAACAGATGGAAAGTCCTTGGGAGATGATTGAATTTTAGCTATCATATCCGTATATTCCTTGTGCCGATAACCTTCATTGTCGATTTTAATTTCATTAATGTGATGTACTAATGCTTCCGTCAATTCTTCGTGTGTATCGTCATAAAGACGAGATAGAGCATCAGGGACTATATTTTGGGTACCTTTTTGGTGGACAATGGTAAAATCCATATGTTGGAGTTTTAGGCTCCACCTAGCCAGACGACCACTCAAGTCCTTCTGTGACATAAGCCACTTCAGACTTGAATGATCAGTCACAATTGTAAATCGGTGACCTTCAACATAGCCCCTGAATTTCTTCACACTCAGAATTGCCGCAAGACATTCAAGTTCAGAAACAGAATAGTTTCGTTGAGCTTTATTAAGTTTTTTCGACATGAAGGCTATCGGACACTCTTGTCCGTCAGTATCAACCTGATACAACACACTACCTACTCCTGTCAGACTCGCATCGCATCTAATAAAGAACTCTTTATTATAATCAGGGTTAATTAATACTGGTGCTGTAGTCAGCAATCGTTTTAAATTTTCGAAAGCAGCTTGCGCTTCCAATGTCCATTTCAATTTTCCCGAACTCTTCTTTAATAAATCTGTGATTGGTGATACCACGCTTGCATAATTGGGTATGAAACGTTGGTACCAACCAGCCATTCCTAGTAAACGTCGTATTTGTTTTACTGTAGATGGAGCTGGGTACTCTGCTACAGCTCTTACCTTGTCAGGGTCAGTTCGAAGACCGTCCTCACCAACCAGAAAACCTAAGTATTTCACCTCTCTCAGAACAAATTTGCTTTTCTTGAGGTTAATTGTTAACCCAGCCGCTCTTAACAATGAAGAGACTTTGGACAGCAATTCCATATGTTCCTGGAACGTGGAAGAGACTACCAATAAATCATCTAAATAAACAAAGACATTTTCGTGATATTGATGTGGTATCACTTTGTGCATTAGCCGACACATTGTCTGGGGAGCATTGCACAATCCAAAGGGCATAACCCGGAATTGATACAATGGACGACCAGGCACTGTGAAGGCTGTCTTGTCTCTAGATGCTTCTGCCAGAGGAATCTGCCAGAAAGCATCTTTGAGATCAATACTTGAAATGTACTTTGTGCTATTTAGACGACCTAGTAAGCCATCAATCAAGGGAAGTGGGTAAGCGTCCTTTTTAGTTAGTGAATTGACACGACGGCTATCAATACATAATCTGTTTTTACCAGATTCTTTTTGTACCAGAACCACTGGCGAGCACCAAGAACTGTTACTCTCTTCGATCACGCCCATTTGAAGCATTCGGTCGAGTTCGGCATAAACCTTTAGTTGAACAGCCGGCGACGTGGGATAGTGCCTCTGTTTAACAGGTGCACTATCACCAACATCGATGACATGTTCAACTAAAGAAGTCTTTCCGAGTCCAGACACTTCAAATGACGGGAAAGAATCCTTGATCATATCCAGTTCTCGTTGCTGGTCAGTGGTGAGGTTATGTATATTAACAGTTTGTAGCTCTGTGCGAGTCAGTTCACTAACAAATGAAGGAACAATACCAAATTTCTCCCAGAAATCTATGCCCAGGTAGAGCTCTTCTCGTAATCCAGGGACTATATGGAACCGCATTGGTTTAGTGGAGCCATTCACAGTTATTGGAACTTCTATGTAACCTAAAATTTTATTTGCAGTACCATCCGCCGTACGAATACACGAAGTGTACTTACGGTAGGTTGTACCTGATGATTCCAATAAATCCAAGGAATTTCTTCCAAGTATTGTGATTGACGCTCCACTATCCAATAGACCTGAGATATGTTTGTCCAAAATTTTTATTGTTAGTCGCGGCCGAGGATCCTTTGTTTCTGAAAGGATAGATGAAATACAAGCTTTACGAAATAATTTCCTCATCCTCCAATATCTAATGTTACGTTCAAGACGTCTAAAATATGTTCGATGTAATGATGGGAAATT
The DNA here is from genome assembly GCA_963693315.1 of Diogma glabrata. Lineage (NCBI taxonomy): Eukaryota > Metazoa > Arthropoda > Insecta > Diptera > Cylindrotomidae > Diogma > Diogma glabrata. Next base: position 25,040,553 of record OY856188.1, on the reverse strand, counting down.
AAATGTACTGGGTGATTTTATTCTGGTTTCCTGAGTGGTGATCGATCGTCCTGCGTTGCTACATCTCTCGTCGTTTTCTTCGGGCTCATTGGATGTTGAACCGAGGGTACCATCCCCGAAGCATGTACTCTCGGACGGTAGTTTACCGACGGGTGACAATATGAACAATTTGCATATATAACGTCCGGCTTATTACATTTCCAGCAGTGCAATTTTATTCTGTTTTTAGAACAATCAGGAGCTCGATGTCCATTTACCCCGCATCTAAAACAGACAATTGGTTGTCTGGACATTGATGGACCAGGTTGATTAGTATTACCAGATGATATCGCAGGTCGTTGCAGAATTCTTCTAGGTTGTGTATCCACAGCTTCAATATATCCATCTTGTTCCGGATCTATTTCTGATTCATAGTCGTCCATTTGCTGTAGTTCGCTAATCCTTAAGTTTGACATTCTGGTTGGGACTGGTGTAGACCACAAACGTTCGAACTTCTGACACAATGTCCGAAGCTCGTCCATAGTTGTGATTGTTGCTGCAAGTGTAGCGTTCTTCAGTTCTACACTCAGTCCTTCCCTAGCGATTTCTAATAATTCAGCTGCAGCAAATGGTCGAACTAATCTCCGATTTAACGAACCCACTTCAACTAAATACTCATAAACGCTCTCTTTGACTTTCTGTCTACGGTTCAAAAGAACACGTAATACCGCTTTATCATCGGTGAGCGTACCGAAGGTGCGTAGGAGTCCTTCCCTAAGCACTGAGTAGGTCACTTCCTCATATTCATGAGTCAAATTCAAATAATATCTATCGGCAGCTGCCTTGAGGTACCGTGGAACGATCGACCTCAGGTCGTCCCAGGACACACGGTCCCTCCTTGCAGCCGCCTCCACTCGATGGATAAACTCATGAACATCAGGAGAGTGACCATCCCCTGTGAAGTTCGGAACCCAATTTGAGTCATAACGACTCAAATTGTTCCTACGTACCTCTCGGTATGCTCCCGGTGACAATGCTGGAGCCGCGACACGAGATACCTGAGGAAGTGGGTTGTATGGTGGTGGTGCTGTTAATGGAGCTTGTGGATAATTTGTTTGAAATTGTTGTAACTGCTCCTGTGGTATCGGTTGATAATTCAGAGGCTGCTGTACCAATGCCGGATTGATGTATCTTTGTTCAGCTTGGAACGATGAACCCAGTTGTGGTAATGCGAAGTCCTCCGCTCTTAAACCTGATTGCTGAAGATAAGCCGGTGGTAATTGTTCCGACCGTCTCTGTTGTTGATGGTCTGTACGATTCAGACTATTTATTGTCTCAGTTATTGGCTGTACTGGGATCGGTGTGGATCTCTCACCTGGTCGAAAAGCAGGTGAAACAGATGGAGCAGATGATACTCCTGGTTTATTTTGTATAATTGGACGTGTTGACAGTGATCCTATTATATCCCAAGCGCGTGACAATTGCGAGATAGCGTAGGTGCGGGCTTCTTGCAAGTCATTGCGAGGACCCAACCTATTCATCCTACCTGTATAATGCAACACACGATTCGCCAAACCATCTAAGAAGATCTGATTAACCGGTGGTTGAAGTCGACGTACCTGATCTAAAACAACTTGTGCTGCCTGCACCACCGTTTGAGACTCAGCTACCAAGTCTCTCGCATGAGATACCGTTACTGGAACTGCACCATGATTTACGTGGTTTCGCAGTTCCTCTGCCCAATTGACCCCTCTAAAATCCACACCCCGAACCAGACATTCGATCTGCAGTTCACCGGATTCCAAACCATAGAACGGATGGTCCACGCCAATGTGACTTGACATTTTGATGGTAAAATTTATAGAATCCAGAATTCACAATAAAAACGTCAACACCAACAATAAAACCAATTCCAACTAGAAAAAAGGTGGAGTTAATTCGCCCGGAAAAATTCGTCCGATGGAAGTTGTAAAACGCAAAGAAATGAGAAAAAAAACAACGAACGCCCCAATTCAACAAAACACAAAAACCTTTTTGTAAAAACAACCTTGTATAAGAACAAAAAAAACCGCTGTCGCCGCTAATCTTTACTGAATCTTTTACAAAAGCTCCCAAAATATTGTAATATTGTATATGTAAAAATATAATTTATTTATTCAATTTCAGATATACTGAAATATATATATATACCTAAAATTAGTTATTGACGATAGCACCCCTAAGAATATTTATTTATTTTTAAAAGAAAATTGAAAAATAAAAATATTTAAAAGAATGTTTATTTATTGGATGCACCGTCCTAACTTTGAAATATTTATTTATTTTTTTAAAAAAACAAAGAATATTTATTTATTTCTTGACGTAAAGCTTAATTAAGAAAATTTATTTATTTAGTTACCTAAAATTAACTTAAATTTTAAAAAAAATTATTTATTTAATAAAAATTTTATTTATTTAATTTTTTGAAAAATTTGTTTGATTTATTTTATTTTTATTTAATAATATAAGAGATTCCCAAAATCAAGATTCGTCTGGAGACAATATAAAAAGTAAGTATGGCTACAATATCCATATTGTTCAAATTTGAATTCCCGCGTTCGCGAGCCCACTCCAACAATGCATGTGAGAACTGACTAGAAAAGCCCCTAACGACCAGATTCTACAGAACAGATTCTCCCCAACCTAATAAAACAATCACAACTGTCACGATTAGACACTAGGTCCATTTCTACTGACCCAGTTGTGCTTGTTTAACCTACAAATAAATTACAACTAAACCTAATGCGAAAGTTGTAGAACGCTCCCGAGCACCAGACTTCAAACCCTAAACTCTATGAAAAATTGTCTATTGAAAAACTAAATGGAAAAATGGTAAGTTTTTGAATTTGTATGAGGTGAAGCCTCTGATCCTGAAAGCAAAGTACAATTGGTTCTTCTCTTCATTACACCGAAGAAGCCTCTGAGCAAAGAATGGTACTACTGGTTTGCACCTAAGTACAAACACAGCAACACCACTCCTCGTCCCTGAGGACTTCCTCGCCGAATGAAGAGAAGAAACCAATGTTCTTCGATCGCATAACCGCGGTGGTCATAGGCGATCTAAGAACGACATCAATGTTAAGGGGATAAGCCCCATGGATGGCTTGTTAGGCCTACCGCTGAGAAAAGTGAATCAATAAACCTAATAAACATAAATCAATTCAAGAAAAAAAACCATTTACTCAAAATAAAGTACTAGCACAAATAGTACTTATTAAAAAAATTATTTGCAGGTAGTGCAAAAATATGTACAATGGCATGGCAAAAGAAAATATTTACAAATTATCTATATACAAAAATTTATTTACAAAAAATATACAATATATACATTATGTACAAAAACAAATTGTACTATGTATATATAAAAAAAAATATGTACAGGATTATGTACAATATGTACGTGGTAGCATAAAAAAAATTCAAAAAAAAACTGCTTCCCCAAAACGGTTTTCTTTTTTCCAAAATAAAAAAACAATTAGTATTACTAAAGCTAATGACAGCACAAAAAACTATCTCCAAAAAAATTGCTGTCCCAAAACGGTTTTTTCAAAATTAAAAAAAAATTAGTCTTAACTAATTATACAATGAGGAACAGGGGCCTCCTGTGGACCAGTCCACTCCTCTACCTGTCGCATGGTCGGTGAGATGGGAACCACCTCAACCAGCTCCTCTATTTGAGTACTCTTGGTCGAGGAAGCTCCCAGCTCCACGACCAAGCGACTCTCCTTCTCCCTTCTTCTTCAGGTGAGAGCTCCTATTTCTATTTATCCTCCTTCTCTCACGCCAGCCCACATTCACTTCCTCAGTCACTTCATCCATCTCATCCGCTTCCTCATTCACCCCATTCAACTCCTCATTCACTATCTCACAAATCAATTTATCCAGAAACTCATCATATTTTTCTTCATAAATATCATCCATTAATTCCAAAAATATTTTTTGTTTTACTTCATCCAGAATCACATTTATCATTTCATCCACCACATTCCTCGCCTCAACCATTCTCTCTTTTCTCTCTTCATTCGCTCTCCCATCCACTTCATTCATCCAGGGCTCAAACCCACCTGGCCGACACCTCCTTAATAACCCCTGACCCCTCATAATTGTATACATTCTTAACAAAATTCAAAATATATAATACGAAATCCAATAACAAAGGTTATTGCAAATTTTATATAAAATATTCAACTTCCAAATGTATATAAAATATTTTTACAATATTAAAAAAACAAAACCATAAACTGGTTTGACAAAAGAAGAAAAAAAAATATATGTAAAACAACCCAAACTGGTTATAACCGGAAAGACAATTTATTTTACGCAAAATAACCAGTTGGCAACGCCCTAGTTATTACAAAAAATCATTACGGTTCTTTAAAAAAAACCAAATCCAAGGGTCCAATACACCAGACTCCTACTGGTCTTTGTTTCGAACGCCAATTTATTATATTTGGACCTTTAATATAATCACACAAAGAAATTAATAGTAATGTTACGGTACTTAAAGGAATTCGGAGTGAACAGACCGTTCCCATTCGAATCCGAGATTTGGGAATCTCTTATTATCTTTTTCCTTAGTTTATCTCGACATTACAAAAGTAATGTCTAAATTAAAATTAACATAAATATTAATAATAAATACCTTAGTTGTAACTGTTGATTGCTGTCATCAATATTCTGTTGTTTTAATTTATTTGTTTGATTTTCCAATATCCCTTGACTAGCGTTTGACCTTCTAACTTCCCATTTATATATCTGCCTTTGAATCCATGCGGTTTTAACAACCGGAACAACCATCAAACAAACGATTGTCTCTAACTGTGGTAATAGCTTCGATCACTGTTATCCTTGCTATTCATACTTTCGATAACATCAGTGGATACTTTATCTTCATGTACTGCCACAATTTATAAAGCAGATTTAACAATTAATGACAACAATTATCCTTCTATGAAATAAAATAAAAAAATATAATTGAAATTGTCATCCAAATTATCAGCTTTTTGATGAACAAACAAAAACACAAATCACTGTAAACTACTTAGCGGGGTGTAATCTTCCATTGTAATTACAGCCAATAAATAATGCTTTCACAAAAAAGTTATTAAAATTAGAAATCAATTCTAACAATTAAACAAAACGACCTTGGAATTTTTCTTTGTTTACACTTCTTTTTTTATTTGCTTGATTGCAATTAAATACATCACTTTTGAATTACAATATTATTGATTTATCACATCAAGGTTAAATAATACTATCAAATGACATTGATCTATATAAATTAAAATAGATTATTGGATGTTGTAATCCTTTTGGAAAGCAAAAATGGAATGAAATATAATTTTTAAATTATGAAATTGCAAAATGTGATTTTGATTTTTCCATCTTATGATGTCAAAACAAAATCGGGCAATCTCCGAAAATTCAGTAATGATTAACAACGACGTCTGTTCATTAGCATTGGAAATAAAAATTTAGTACGTTCGTTTGCTTTTTATAGTATGTTCAAAATTTAACTAGCAGTTAAGTTTTAGAAAATTTTAAAATTATTATTAATGTAAGAATGAACGGAAACTAATGAAATGCATTTTTATTGAATTGAAAACGAAGATGAATTTGGTTTTATTATTGTTTCGCGATTATTGCGATCGTTACAATTTATTTAAACAGAGGAAATAATAGTTATTTGTTTAACTAGGCAGCAAAGTTGTAGATTGACTGCCGCGGCTGATAGTTCATAGCCGAGCGAGCGAGGCTAGGAATTCAGCCAAGGCAGTCAATCTACCTTGCTGCCAAGTTGAACATATTGTAGAGATACTACTACGTCTACTCACCAACTTACCCAAATCAAAACCTATATAAATAAGTTATAAAGAAATTCCCATGACGACATAAATTTTATCAAAACAAAATAACAAATAAACATTCATTATTTCGTATCGTCAATTGTAAACAAATAAAGTTTATGAACTTAGATTCAAAACGTGTCATCACATATATTATGTTTCAAAACATTGAAACAATTTAAATAAAAGTTAAAATGCTTATGATGACTTGTATATTTTATTTGAAGAAAAATATAGAGCAAATAAATTGAAAACACTTTTATGTACATTTTTGTTGTTATTGCATTTTTGCAATAAGTAAATTTAAAACAATATAAATATGTATATTAATTGATTTAAGTGGGAATACATAATATATTAATTGATTTAAGTTTTAAGTGGGGAATAAGTAATTTGTAAACACATAATTTATATACATAATTATATGATGGGGAAGTATTTGAAATAATATAAAAGAAATGATTTTTCATAATAAAAGGTAGAATCAGTTTGAATTTAAATAGTGTCTTTTATTTTTCTCTGATCCTCCCGACGACCTAAGTTGACGCACGTCAAACGGGTCTAACGGTTCTTTCCCTGGTGGAAAATTGTTTCGGCAAATTGTATCATCGAAAAACCGGACTGTTCAGGACATACGGATATATAGACAGTGTTATATCTCTGGTGAATTAATTTAAAATCAACAAAAGTTAAAATTGAAATAATAAATACACAGTCAGATAGCAAGAGTGTATAAATGTCGTTTACACACGACATCGAGAATGATATCATGATATACGCTCACCACAATATAATTTTTTCTCCGATTAATTACAATGATATGTAATTTAATAATTATTACTTTAAAAATAAAGCAAAATTTTAAAAATGAAAAAAAAAAATCGATTAAAAAAATTTTTCTTTTAATCGCAATATCATTTCTATGAAGTCTAATTATTTTGCTGCCTAGGCAGCAAAGTACTTGCTTTGCTGCCTAGGCAGGAAAAGTGCCACTTTGCTGACTGAAACAAGTCTGCAAAATTTATATTTGCTGTCTATCGGAGAAAAAATTTATTTTTTTTCCTGTAAAAACCGCACGCTTTCACTTATATATTTCTTGAACAAAAACCTTGGCGCGACCTTTTCTTAATAAGACAATAAAGCCAACAGTAGAGTGACTATGGTTGACCAATATAGTAATACTAGTATAAACATTATATTGAAATAACCATTGGTCAAATAGCAATCTTAAATGAATCACAATGAATGTTAAAATTCAGTTCGAAAAGAAATTTATTGATAGTGTAATTTCATAGTCATCGTTATATTGTAATAGTTGCCAATTACTAGAAATTCTTACAGCAAATCATGTCATATGTAAAATTTTGCATACCGTAATAATTTAAAGGTAATTTCAAATAGATTACTATACTTAAGCAAAATTGTAGAAAATATTATACTGACATAATTAATATAATCAGAAGTCCACCGCTAAAATCAAGGTAGATGTTTAGAAAACAATATGCCAATAAGAAATTTTATTAATTAGTGTTTAATGATTTGAGAAGTTTTTGTAAAGTAAAAGATACAAGAATTTAATATGTTATAGTTAAAATTATAGTTTCAAGCTAAACCAAAACTTAGCGCGGGGTTTTTACAGCCTTTTGGTTGTTTTTGCTGCTATTATTTAGTTTTCACTTAATTACAAACATTTGTTTTGCCCACTAGTAAGCACAAATGACAAAACCTTAAAAAAAATCTTACCTGTAATATTTCTTTTCCATGAATCTTTGAATAATGCCGGCTCAAATTTCTTACATGTCTAAATTCTCTATCGCATTCAGAACATTTAAACAATTTTTGAGGTAAATGAATTTTCATATGTTGTTTAAGTGTCCATTTGGTTGCTAACTTTTTATCACACAATTTGCACGAAAACTGAAAAAAAGCAGAAAAAATTTATGAGTTCTGAATAGATTTTAAGCAGCAACTTTCCACCTTTCTATCCTTTCGTCCCTGTTATACGGGCATATATATACCCAAACTGTAAGACGGGACTCTTGTCCTCTATTACAAACCATAAACCCGTTGTCACAATTTCCTGCTAAAGTAGCTAATGTAACCTCTGCTTCCACCTGGGGAATAGGTTGCACTACTAAACGTTATAACTGATATGTCTTGGATGCAGCTTCTATGCCCTACCATGCATACTTATGCGTCAACATAAACACCATGTAACATATGTATGACCAATCTAAATTAACATACAATACATATGTTATTCTTCCCATTAAATTAACTTAAATAATTAAGCAAGCCATCAACCAAAACAAATAACAAATAATATAGAACAAACTGAATTCCCACAATGTGTTTTAAATTATGTAATTCAACTTATATAAAATTATATTAAATTTGATGACAGCCTAAAATATTACAAAATGAAAATAATATTAAATTTATGGAAGTAAATATATTTTCCGCTGAATAAGGTAAATATATTTATTTCATATATGATTGACCGTTCAATACGCTGACTGCGCCACCCACTTTTATTTTTTGTAAAAAAACTGTAACGGAAAACTATTTATCTAACAAAACTTCTAGTTAAATGGTTTTCTAGTCTGTACATCTAATTTTGCCATCTGTGTTAAATTGTTTGAAAAGATATTTAAATATTTATTTCCTTAATACAGTTTGAAAGCAAACATAGTTATTAATAAAAGATTTAACGTTTGAATATAGCCTTTATTTCTTTGGAACATCGTGTTGTGTCAATGCAAAATTTATTTTTTAGTTTTTAGTTCATTTTCAATAAAAGCGTGTTTTTTAAAATTTTTTTTTATTTCTTCTATTCTTTATTTTTATTTCTTCTATTCTTCATTTTTTAGCACAGAAAAAATTGTGCACTTGCAGCGTCATTTTGAAATTAAAACTCAATATAAAACAAATTCAAAAAATCTCCTTAACGCCAATACCGCCATCTAGAAAAATAAAACTCCATATAAAAAAAATTCAAAAAATTTAATCAAAAACACTAATCCAATTTTTTGCATACAATGTTCATTGTTTTTTTAAGATAGCGTGAAAGAATAGGGCTTGTAGAATATCGGAGGTTTTGACGTTACTCATTGTTTACTCATTTACTCATTGTTTACGTTCTTTACTCATTATTTTTTAGTCCTATTATTACATATGAGATGGCATTTTTATTTTCAGAAATTTTACATTATGCTCAGTATTCTGCTCGAGCGAAGCTAAATTTTAACAAGGTCTCCACAAAAATACAGATAAAACTGAAGCTAAAAATGTATGTAGACATTTGTGTAGAGATAAGTTTTGACAGTTGTCTGACATTTTAGCCATTAACCCATTTTCAGTCTTTTTTTTCCTTTTAATTTGATCTACACGCTCAACCTCAAGAGCATTATTATTTATTTCGTTATCGGCACTCTCGAAAATGTTTTCAAACTACGAATCATCTAAGTATTCGGCTTCAAAATACATTTTGAAAACTAAAGAGGATAATTTTTTTTTACAAACGCACAATTACTAAATACAATAAAAATGTCAAAATTTAGCGTTCAATTTAATGTCTCGTGCATTTAATTTGCTGCGAAAACTGTGTAGACATTGTAGTAGAGCCATCTATATTACAATGCGCAAACTATCATTTTGAAATTATTTCCGCGTCGAGCAGCATAATGATCAGCGAACTCATTAGCAAAATTTTTTATTTTATTTTTTAAGAGCTAAATTTCACGTCAAATTTATATGAAATTTTTAGCTTCGCTCGAGCAGGATACTGAGCTTTAGCTGGTATTAATCGAAAGTTTGTTTTAAAAAAATTTATTACTACATATATATCAAGCATAGTATAAAACATGTATTATTTAGGTCACAAAACTAAATAAAATTGTTTGAATTTTCAAACACATAGTTGTATGGAAAATATTTACAATTTTCGTCTACTTTTATACTTGAAAACTATACTTAAGACTAATTATGTTTAATATTTAGTCAATAAGACTTTATAAACAAATTAAAGTTGTTTAATTGTAACCGATGTAGTTTTTTTTTATCTCTTATCTGTAGCGGGTTTACAATGTAAACCGGAACATCAAATTCTTTTAAACAAATATCAAAACCGTCACTATTTCTAGTCTGTGTCTGATTGTATGCAAAATACAAAACATATGCAAAATACAATGAATCTTTCATATGTTGAACCTCTAAATTTGTTTAATATCGTATATTGTTTATGGTTTTTCTGTGCTAAAAAACAATCAGGCTTGGATATAGAAGGTTTCGACACACACTATACAAATTTTCTTTCGATTTGCTGCAGCGTTCTATTAACTGATATAAATAACTATTATTATTGAAACGAATCATGAACAAAATTAAAGCTTAATAAAAACAACAACAAAAAGTAAAATTTTGATTTTTTAAATCCATAATTTTTAATATAAGGTCGTTTTTCCATATAAAAAAGACACAAATGTGTATGATATCTATGACTATATTGATATACACAGTATCACCAAAATTCCTACGCTCAAAATTGATCAACCAGATTATGATGATTTCAGGGCATTTGTTAAAGCTTTTATAGAATGGAGGAAAATACGAATTTTTTATTTTCAGTTTTATGAAGTTTTTTGCTTTAAAACTTTTAGAAATACGATCTGACTGCTCCAACAAACTTGTCTTTTAAATTTGGGATCAATCAGATAATGGGAAGATACTGAAAAATAGATCACAAAAGAGTAACTATCACAACTGTCAGAAGTCAAGTTAAATAAAAGTGTGTAAAAACCCATTTTTGACACAAATGAGTGTCATATGAAGCAGCACTTAATTTAAAAAACAGTATAATTATTGAAGTGAAACTTCTTTATCGGCGGAGGATAGAAATGTTTAATACAAAAAATCGTCACGATTTTCAGTTACGCGCCATGTTGTTTTAAAAAATAATAAACATTATGTTTTTAAATCTAGTAAACATTATTGGTCATTGTGGTCATGGCGGTTATGGTGGTCACGGTGGTCATGGTGGTCATGGTGTTCTCGGTGGTTATGATGGTCCTGGTGTTCACGGTGGTCATGATGGTCATGTTGGTCATGTTGGTCATGGTGGTCATGGTGGTCATGGTATTTATGGTGGTCACGGTGGCCATGGTGGTCATGGTGGTCATGGTATTCACGGTGGTCATGGCGGTCATGGTGGTCATGGTGGTCAAGGTGGTCATGGTGGTGATGGTGGTCATGGTGGTCATAGTGGTTATGGTGTTCACGGTGGTCATGGTGGTTATGGTGGTCACGTTGGTCGCGGTGGTCATGGTGTTCACCGTGGTCATAGTGATGATGGTGGTCATAGTGGTCATGTTGGTTATGGTGGTCACGGTGGTCATGGTGGTCATGGTTATCATAGTGATCATGGTGGTTATGGTGGTCACGGTGGTCATGGTGGTGACGGTGGTCATGCTGTTCATGTTGTTCACGGCGGTCATGATGGTCATGTTGGTCATGGTGGTCATAGTGGTCATGGTGGTCATACACTCAGAGAATTCTGTTGTTAAAAACTACCAAAATAGCCATTAGATTAATAATTTGGTGATTATTATACAGCTAATCACAATTTGTGATTATTTTCACTAATTTCGTAATAACAGGCATTATTAAACTAATATTATTTGTTCGTAATATTTACTAACAAAAATATTTCAAATTTTAAATCTAAAAACGGTAGCTTTTATATTTATAAAAATTCTTATTGAATTAATAACATAATGAATTAGTTGCATATTAGGTATCCATTGGATAAATGACATATATTATTAGAATAATAAAGTTGTTTTTAAAATAATATTAGGTTATCAGATTAATAATACAATCTAATTAGATTAATAATAGGTTCTTATTAAATTGATAATAAAATGTTATTAAATTAATAATGGAACTTATTAAATTAAAAATGGAACTTATATTTTATTTTTTTTAAATAAAAGAGAATATAAATTTTTTATTAACAAGTTTATTTATTTCAATTATTTTCATTTAGTTTTAAGGTATTTACATTTCACAGTTTTAATTTTAAAATAATACATAATTTTGTTTTAAAGCATTTTTAAATTTACATGTGACAAAAATTAAAAGAACAAAAGGAGTTCGTATATGTTCGTAATAAAATAAAAAATATAATAAAATATATTATATTTTACTATATTTTTTAATAATTATTAATTTACATAGTTAAACTAATAATATATATAATTGGTTTGAGTTTAGCAAATCAATAATATATTTATATATTTCTTTTTCGCCTTTCAATGTATAAAAATACTTTTGGATAAAATTCAAAAATTGGTTGCTGATTGCGGATTTTTTAAGTTGAATAAATTAAATATTTTGAAGCACACATCAATTGCTTTTCATGTTGTATAAACTTCATACCATACACTATCAAAACAACCTAGTATTGGCTTTGTTATAGATCCAGTAATTAACAAAAATGGCTGAGTTGGTAATTTTTGATCTAAATAATTTTGTAACGTCTCTTCAATATTTTGAACAGTTTCACCTATAATGGCAAAACTGTTTTGAGAATCTCGAACACTGTATTTCTTATAAATTTTATGCTCCAAAGTTTTGTTGATTGGACGGAGTATCCTGTGCAGTAAATACATAGTTAATAGAAGAATACCATCTAAATAATATAAAACAGAAAAATATTATATTATTACAGAATCAAACATTGAATAGGTTTAATTGTTTTCACTCAAAAAAATTACAAATGACATGTCCAAAAACAACTTTTTAACTTACAGCCGGGTATTCAAATACATCAGAATAGGGAATACAATACCGATATACCGGTATACCGAAAACCGGGATATCGCTAAATTTTGACCGGTATTCAGTGATTTGAATCCCGGTTTTCGGTATTTATGCAATAAATTAATACAACCAAAAATTCTTGGAATTTCACTGTAACGTTTTTAATTTTTCAATCGTTTTTGTTTGTGAATTTATTTCACTTATGAAGGTAAGCAATTTTATATGTATTGTTGGATGAACTAAATATTTGCTTTTCTTTCGTATATATAATAATTAAGAGTAGTTTAAGCAGTTAGTGTTTAATGAGATAGTTTATTCTCAAGCAAAAGTTGAAGCAAACATTGTAATTTCTACTACCAAACACATTTTATTTAAAAAAAAATAGCGTGTCATCATCAAAGAATATTCCATAACTAAGACTAAGGGATGCTATCGTTGATTGAAAAAACTTCATCTGCCAGCACCCCTAAGATATCACTTTGGCTAGTGACATCTCACTGTTATTGCCAGTGGTAAACGATATCTCAAATTAACTTGTATGCCAATAGCAGGGACTAAAGTACGCGGGGTTGTCACACACATAGCCCCACAATTTTAAATTTTACAAATCTTCCTGCGGAAAGCTAAGTATTAAACTCATTGGTATTAATGCATTGTTACCGTTTGAAAATCACTATCGGCGTTGTGCCACCATTTTTTATTAGTTAATTGATCATGATTGCCATCCATGTTTAATCATACATAAGCTAGCTTCTTTGTATAGTATTTGTGCGAATTCGGTCTCGTAATTATGAGTTTTATGTCGATATGATCGATGTTATCAACTATCTTCACTTAATTTTAGAAAAATGTATTACATACTATTGCAAACCAACAACATATATGTATGGTGAAGATGGTAAAATTTGTAACATCATGATGTGTTAAATTCCAATACATATAATTTTGATATACACAAATGAAATTGTTTCAGATTATACTTTCATTTTACCAATTTCATAAAAATTATGCTCAGCCAAAAAAAACACTGATCTAACAAACTAATTCCGTATAAAACGATATTTAAATAAAGCCAAAACAAATAATTATCAACATTTAGGCAAAATCCCTGAAGATAATTATATTAATAACTTTAAAAAACTGCATTATCGATCAATTTTTTAAAATTCGTAAAAAGAAATTTTTATGATTTTTATGAATTCATGATTAACTCGAGAACTTGAATATATAAATGTTTCCCCATACAAAATTGCACAACGCGCCTAAAGAAGTTTTCACTTCAAAATGACTGGACTTTCGGACCTCATAAATATCTCCATCCAGCGTAAGAAGAAGATTTTACCACAAATCGGAATTTGGATAGTAATCTCAAGTTTCAGCATATTCCGAAAAACGATATAGTGAAGTGTCTTTTATGATGGCCCAATGATGAGACCATAGAGGAACTCGTGGAAGATAATGTCGAGCTTATAGCAAAAATGGAAGATGAAACTGAGTCTGAGTTTGGAAGCAAAAACTTAATGAAAAAGAAAATAGATCAAGCGATTTGTAAAAAACTGAATTACACAGTTGCTGAGAAAAAAACTCGGTTAACATAAGATCTAGTTAAGGGCCTACGAAATGAAATGATTCATTCTGAAGATGAGGGAACAAGGGGAGTATATTTGCAACAATTCTATGAATTGTTTCTTACGGTTCAACCAAAATTTGTTTTCATCTTATAGATCGTTTTCATGAGCTGGTATTTTGCTAAATAAGCTGAGATCAAGACTTGTTTCATTTTAATCAATTAATGTGATATGTTGTGTTATTTATTATTTTTTTTTATTTTGAATATTACGTAATATGTTAATGATTAATGAATTTGTTTTTTATTTCAAATAAAAATTGAAACAACATTTTTTGTATGAAAATAAAATTTTTTTAAATACCGGTATTAAAACCGATATACCGGTATTTGTATTAAGTACCGAAATACCGGTATTTGATTTTACCCGGTATTGTATTCCCTACATCAGAAACAGAATTTCATACAAATTTGACAGCAAAAAATTCTGTTCCTGTAAAATTTGAATGGAATTCTGTTTCTGTTGTATGTGATTTTCAAGTTTTTGGAGCCAAAAAAAAAAACAAATTAAAAAAACTTACTTTCTGTAAATGAGAAGCTTTTCAACAATCTCTTTTAATTTTTCATCTTTAATTTGTTCTTCAAAAATGGGCCGAGTTTTCTGAATAAATGTTGGTAATTTACAACCAAAATCGTTGGCTTTCTTAAACATTGCTTTAAAATAAATGTCTATCTGAAAATTTTAAAAGGAATATTAATATAATTAAAATGTTATTGAAATATACTAATATTGAATTATTAATTACCAGTGTATAACCAAGCGGTAATTTAAATTGCTTCCATTAGGTTAAAATTTTCGAAGTTGATTCTAATTTTGAAATGTCGCTGAGTCTCAGTTGTTTAGTCCTGTCACATGCAGAGTCAATTTCAACCCAACTACTCTGTTCATCGAACAAAATTTCTACATGTTCTGATGAATCTGCTTCAGGACCTGAAAAATCATTTTTTTTAACACGGCATAGACAGTACAAAAATTTACAAAGTTTCACATACCAAACGTATGAATTCGTTTACTTGCCAACTATTTGTTTTTGTTTTAAATCATAAAATTTCTTATCGTTTAATAAAAGAATTTTAATTTTTCAATTTTCTTAACAACACTTTTAGCTTTTCACAAAACTGCTAAATATTTTGTAAAGTTGTTGTTTATTCAACGTCTGGATATAAACTGTGATTCTTACCAAGATTTTATTAATCGTTATTAAAAATAATAACCTATGGTTAGATTAATGTATACTATTATTCATCTAATAACCTACGTTTTTAAAGTAAAAACCTCGATGATTAATCTAATAAAATGGTTATTAAAATTAACTACAAAAATAATAATTTATGTTTTTATCTTAATAGCTCTACGTTAATCACATGATTTTTTATTTGATTGCCTGAATTCATTATTTTAATAAGAATTGGTTATTAGTTTAATCAACCGTTGTGATTTTTTAAATAATATTGACCGTATTTTTATTTTAATAAACATTTTTATGAAAATAATAACAAAAAGTATTAATCGAACGAATGTGGCAATTACTTTAATAAAAATCGTTATTAGATTGATAAAATAACTTATTACACATTTTTAAAACGGGCGGTTATTAAATTTACTAACAAAATTCTTTGAGTGTAGTGATCATAGTGGTTATGGTGGTCACGGTGGTCATGGTGGTCATGGTGGTCATGGTGGTCAATGTGTTTACGGTGGTCATGATGGTCATGTTGGTCATGGCGGTCATGGTGGTCATGGTGGTCAAGGTGGTCATGGTGGTCAAGGTGGTCATGGTGGTCCTAGTAGTTATGGTGGTCATGGTGGCCATGGTGGTCACGGTGGTCATGGTGGTGACGGTGGTCATGGTGTTCATGTTGTTCACGGTGGTCATGATGGTCATGGTGTTCACGGTGGTCATGATGGTCATGTTGGTCATGGTGGTCATAGTGGTCATGGTGGTCATAGTGGTCATGGTGGTTATGGTGGTCACGGTGGTCATGCTGGTCACTGTGGTCATGGTGGTCAATGTGTTTACGGTGGTCATGATGGTCATGTTGGTCATGGCGGTCATGGTGGTCATGGTGGTCAAGGTGGTCATGGTGGTCCTAGTAGTTATGGTGGTCATGGTGGTCACGGTGGTCATGATGTTCACGGTCGTCATGGTTTTCAAGGTGGTTATGGTGGTTATGGTGGTCGCGGTGGTCATAGTGGTAATGGTGGTCAAAGTGGTCATGGTGGTTATGATTGTCACGGTGTTCACGGTGGTCATGGTGGTCACCGTGTTCACGGTGGTCATGGTGGTCATGGTGGTCATAGTGGTCATGGTGGTTACGGTGGTCCCGGTGGTCATGGTGGTCGCGGTGGTCATGGTGGTCATGGTGTTCACGGTGGTCATGATGGTCATGGTGTGCACGGTGGTCATGATGGTCATGTTGGTCATGGCGGTCATGGTGGTCAAGGTGGTCATGGTGGTAATGTTGGTCACGGTGGTAATGGTGAATTGGAGTGTACCAGAGATATATACGAAGATATATACTCACCAAACAATTGGTTATCAATAATCGGCGTTTTTTCTTAAGCCTTATCTACCCAATTTCTGTGAAGTTCTAAATAGTAGAAACATGATACGTCATAAAGAAGTTTCACTTCTTACCTGTGTACTCTGGTACACACACTACTTTTTTTTTAGCATTTTGCAATGCACAGTATTTTTTGTTATTGTAAAAAACATTTTGGGTATGCAGCCTCCCCACCCCTCTAAATTTCAACACTTGATTGATCGAAAAAATCAAATTTAAACCATTTACAAGCTGGTGTAATTGAATCTTTCTTGAGTTACCATAAACAGCTATGGATAAGATTTAACCTGAAGCAATATTTTTGGTGTGATTTTTGATCAATGTATTTATGTATGTGATTGTAATTTACTATTGACATTTACGATTAAACATTTATTTTCCTTTGCGATTATGGTCTGGCAATATAAAAAGTTCTTTTACATTCACGGAACCCTTGGCGAGCGAATTTTATTCGCACTTGTCTGACCTTTGTTCGTTTGAAATTCGTTTTCGATTCTACAATATTGCACATTATACAGTGACATCGACGTCATCTAGAGCCGGAGGATTAGCCAAACAACCTCCGCTACAACAATAACAATGTCATCCGTCGTATAACAACATCAGGGATAAATATAATAGATGTTTATGTCAGGTGCTTCAAGACCCCTTAATATAGAAAAATCAATAATCCTCAAAATACAAGGAAAATTAATTCATATTGAAAGTTTTTAGGTTTTTAAATCTTAATCTATTGTTGAGAAAGATCAAGAAAGTTTTCCACTTCATTTTAATAATTTATTTCATCTACTAATAAGCACAAAACTAAAAGTAAATTCTTACATGAATTCTTTCTTCTGAATGAGTTTTTAAATGCCATTTCAAACTTGGTTTGTTTGTAAATTCTTTATTACATTCAGAACATTTAAACAACCTTTCACGTGTATGTATGTTCATATGTACTTTAAGTCCAGATCTGGTGGCTAGCTTCTTATCACATAGTTTACAAGAAGTCTGAAAACAAACAGAAAACAATTTTAAAATTTCTTCAAATGGTTTTTCAAACATGCTAATAATCTTTATAACTGTGAAACATTATAACTCTGGCGGCAATGCCCGATTTACGCGCGCTATGCACCTGAGCAAAAATATGCGAACTATGTTTTTAAAAAATAATGTATATAACGTAATTATAGAAAAAAACATTACGGAAACAAAACATTTAAAAAAGAAAAGAAAAACGGAAACATTACATTTTTTTTAATAGTACATTATTTAATTACGAGCTAAAGTGATACTTTTTGTGTTGAGTCTATAGTTTGATCAATTATAGACGAAACACAAAAAGTCACTTTAGCTCCGAATTAAATACACTATTTTTTCGGCAAACGTTTAAATTTTTTCTATATATGAAATTAATACATCAAACTTTTTATAAATATGAATTTGTATCGTCATAATTACTTCCAAAAAGAGAAAAAAACATTTAAATTTGTATGAATAAAATTTTTTTTATCAAAGCAGCCTTTTCAAAATTTCATAATATGAGAATCAACTTATTTTTTGTTGTCATGGTTATACAATATGTTTGGAAAAATAACAAACTAACAAATAACAAATGCTACTTTACAGCCTCCGTAATATAAAATAAAAATGGCGTTACTTTTGCTGTCGCTAGACGTTACTTTTACTGTCAGGCTAAAAAGTAAGACTTTAGCCAACTCCCTAGCGGCAGTAAAGTTAAACTTTACAGCCGTTTGCCGAAAAATTGCTTTATTCGCACTAAAACATTACTTTTTTAAAAACATAGTTCACATACAGGTGTATAGCACGCCTTATAGTCGGTAACGTAAACGTTAACGTTAACTTAAAATAAAAGACTTAAAGTAAAAGATACAAGAATTTAATATGTTATAGTTAAAATTATAGTTTCAAGCTAAACCAAAACTTAGCGCGGGGTTTTTACAGCCTTTTGGTTGTTTTTGCTGCTATTATTTAGTTTTTACTTAATTACAAACATTTGTTTTGCCCTCTAGTAAGCACAAATGACAAAACCTTAAAAAAAATCTTACCTGTAATATTTCTTTTCCATGAATTTTTGAATGATGCCGGCTCAAATTTCTTACACGTCTAAATTCTCTATCGCATTCAGAACATTTAAACAATTTTTGAGGTAAATGAATTTTCATATGTTGTTTAAGTGTCCATTTGGTTGCTAACCTTTTATCACACAATTTGCAAGAAAACTGAAAAAAAGCAGAAAAAATTTATGAGTTCTGAATAGATTTTAAGCAGCAACTTTCCACCTTTCTATCCTTTCGTCCCTGTGATACGGGCATATATATACCCAAACTATAAGACGGGACTCTTGTCCTCTATTACAAACCATAAACCCGTTGTCACAATTTCCTGCTATAGTAGCTAATGTAACCTCTGCTTCCACCTGGGGAATAGGTTGCACTACTAAACGTTATAACTGATATGTCTTGGATGCAGCTTCTATGCCCTACCATGCATACTTATGCTTCAACATAAACACCATGTAACATATGTATGACCAATCTAAATTAACATACAATACATATGTTATTCTTCCCATTAAATTAACTTAAATAATTAAGCAAGCCATCAACCAAAACAAATAACAAATAATATAGAACAAACTAAATTCCCACAATGTGTTTTAAATTATGTAATTCAACTTATATAAAATTATATTAAATTTGATGACAGCCTAAAATATTACAAAATGAAAATAATATTAAATTTTGTGGTATATTAACTTTTTTTAAATTATTAACGAATAATATATTTGAATTTAAATTTAGTTTTTAGTTCCATCTATGTTTTATTATTCTAATTATATTTAGTTGAAGTGTACGCCGCAAGAAGCGGACATATTAAAAGAAGAGAAAAATAAGAAAATGTCAATTAAAAACGTGAACGTGAACGTAAGACCATGTGTCTAAGATTTTTATAATATAATAAATGTTAAATAAACGAAATAATTGTTAAAAACGAAATAAATATTTTAAATCGAAAACTGCAGAATACGACAATTTATGGAAGTAAATATATTTTCCGCTGAATAAGGTAAATATATCTATTTCATATATGATTGACCGATATTACCGGTATATAATAAATCGATCATTAATTGGCTAATCAATTAATCTATTAAAATAAATGTAAACCTAGGAGGGGGTTTCTATAGAATATAGTGGAGAAATTATATACTAGCTGTACTATAAATTAAATGAAAAGTGCAATCAAAAATCAATGAATAAACATATCTTAAAGTTTAAAGCACAGTTTTATTTAAACCTTTTACTGAAAGAAAGTCTGCCCAATAGTCCTTAGTCTACGGGTTTAGCATGGGGTTCCCCAGCACTAGGAATCACTTTCCATCATATATTAAAAAGAAATCAAGTGGACATCACATCAAGGCAGCTCAACAGATACGTCCACCATAACCAACCGGAGAGTATTCTCCACTTTAGGAAACCCAGGCAGACCGATTGGGATCTTTGAAAGTAAATCTTCGGGATAATGTAGGATTGTATGTAAGAATCAACTCCACAATGGAACTTGACCACACTGAAGCATACCATCGAAACTCTTTAATTACTAAGTCTGAAATGACCAGAGGTGTTAATTAGGTTATTAATAACTATGTTTGCTTTCAAATTGTAATAAGGAAATAAATATTTAAATATCTTTTCAAACAATTTAACACAGATGGCAAAATTAGATGTACAGACTAGAAAACCATTTAACTAGAAGTTTTGTTAGATAAATAATTTTCCGTTACAGTTTTTTACAAAAAGTAAAAGTGGGTGGCGCAGTCAGCGTATTGAACGTATTACATCACATTTTGTAGTACATATAACTAATTTATAATACTTTAAAATAGTTAAATTAAGTTTTAGTATTTATACTTTTTACTTAATTAAGATTAAGAATTAGCACATTTTCTACATATTTATTGCCTTTCTATATTGACGCCACCCACTTTTATTTTTTGTAAAAAACTGTAACGGAAAATTATTTATCTAACAAAACTTCTAGTTAAATGGTTTTCTAGTCTGTACATCTAATTTTGCCATCTGTGTTAAATTGTTTGAAAAGATATTTAAATATTTATTTCCTTATTACAGTTTGAAAGCAAACATAGTTATTAATAAAAGATTTAACGTTTGAATATAGCCTTTGTTTCTTTGGAACATCGTGTTGTGTCAATGCAAAATTTATTTTTTAGTTTTTAGTTCATTTTCAATAAAAGCGTGTTTTTTAAAATTTTTTTTTATTTCTTCTATTCTTTATTTTTATTTCTTCTATTCTTCATTTTTTAGTACAGAAAAAATTGTCAACTTGCAGCGTCATTTTGAAATTAAAACTCAATATAAAACAAATTCAAAAAATCTCCTTAACGCCAATACCGCCATCTAGAAAAATAAAACTCCATATAAAAAAATTCAAAAAAAATAATCAAAAACACTAATCCAATTTTTTGCATACAATGTTCATTGTTTTTTTAAGATGGCGTGAAAGATTAGGGCTTGTAGAATATCGGAGGTTTTGACGTTACTAATTGTTTACTCATTTACTCATTGTTTACGTTCTTTACTCATTGTTTTTTAGTCCTATTATTACATATGAGATGGCGTTTTTATTTTCAGAAATTTTACATTATGCTCAGTATTCTGCTCGAGCGAAGCTAAATTTTAACAAGGTCTCCACAAAAATACAGATAAAACTGAAGTAAAAATGTATGTAGACATTTGTGTAGAGATAAGTTTTGACAGTTGTCGGACATTTTAGCCATTAACCCATTTTCAGTCTTTTTTTCCTTTTAATTTGATCTACACGCTCAACCTCAAGAGCATTATTATTTATTTCGTTATCGGCACTCTCGAAAATGTTTTCAAACTACGAATCATCTAAGTATTCGGCTTCAAAATACATTTTGAAAACTAAAGAGGATAATTTTTTTTTACAAACGCACAATTACTAAATACAATAAAAATGTCAAAATTTAGCGTTCAATTTAATGTCTCGTGCATTTAATTTGCTGCGAAAACTGTGTAGACATTGTAGTAGAGCCATCTATATTACAATGCGCAAACTATCATTTTGAAATTATTTCCGCGTCGAGCAGCATAATGATCAGCGAACTCATTAGCAAAATTTTTTATTTTATTTTTTAAGAGCTAAATTTCACGTCAAATTTATATGAAATTTTTAGCTTCGCTCGAGCAGGATACTGAGCTTTAGCTGGTATTAATCGAAAGTTTGTTTTAAAAAAATTTATTACTACATATATATCAAGCATAGTATAAAACATGTATTATTTAGGTCACAAAACTAAATAAAATTGTTTGAATTTTCAAACACATAGTTGTATGGAAAATATTTACAATTTTCGTCTACTTTTATACTTGAAAACTATACTTAAGACTAATTATGTTTAATATTTAGTCAATAAGACTTTATAAACAAATTAAAGTTGTTTAATTGTAACCGATGTAGTTTTTTTTTTATCTCTTATCTGTAGCGGGTTTACAATGTAAACCGGAACATCAAATTCTTTTAAACAAATATCAAAACCGTCACTATTTTTAGTCTGTGTCTGATTGTATGCAAAATACAAAACATATGCAAAATATAATCAATCAGATAATGGGAAGTCAAGTTAAATAAAAGTGTGTAAAAACCCATTTTTGACACATATGAGTGTCATATGAAGCAGCACTTAATTTAAGAAACAGTACAATATTTGAAGTGAAACTTCTTTATCGGCGGAGGATAGAAATGTTTAATACAAAAAATCGTCACAATTTTCGGTTACGCGCCATGTTGTTTTAAAAAATAATAAACATTATGTTTTTAAATCTAGTAAACATTATTGGTCATTGTGGTCATGGTGGTTATGGTGGTCACGGTGGTCATGGTGGTCATGGTGTTCTCGGTGGTTATGATGGTCATGGTGTTCACGGTGGTCATGATGGTCATGTTGGTCATGGTGGTCATGGTGGTCATAGTGGTCATGGTGGTTATGGTGGTCACGGTGGTCATGGTGGTCATGGTGGTCATGGTGGTCATGGTGTTCACGGTGGTCATGTTGGTCATGGCGGTCATGGTGGTCGAGGCGGTCATGGTGGTGATGGTGGTCATGGTGGTCATAGTGGTTATGGTGTTCACGGTGGTCATGGTGATTATGGTGGTCACGTTGGTCGCGGTGGTCATGGTGGTCATGGTGTTCACCGTGGTCATGGTGATGATGGTGGTCATAGTGGTCATGTTGGTTATGGTGGTCACGGTGGTCATGGTGGTCATGGTTATCATAGTGATCATGGTGGTTATGGTGGTCACGGTGGTCATGGTGGTCATGGTGTTCATGTTGTTCACGGTGGTCATGATGGTCATGTTGGTCATGGTGGTCATAGTGGTCATGGTGGTCATAGTGATCATAGTGGTTATAGTGGTCACGGTGGTCATGGTGGTCATAGTGGTCATGGTGGTCAATGTGTTTACGGTGGTCATGATGGTCATGTTGGTCATGGCGGTCATGGTGGTCATGGTGGTCAAGGTGGTCATGGTGGTCCTAGTAGTTATGGTGGTCATGGTGGTCACGGTGGTCATGGTGGTGACGGTGGTCATGGTGTTCATGTTGTTCACGGTGGTCATGATGGTCGTGGTGTTCACGGTGGTCATGATGGTCATATTGGTCATGGTGGTCATAGTGGTCACGGTGGTCATAGTGGCCATGGTGGTTATGGTGGTCACGGTGGTCATGTTGGTCACGGTGGTCAATGTGTTTACGGTGGTCATGATGGTCATGTTGGTCATGGCGGTCATGGTGGTCATGGTGGTCAAGGTGGTCATGGTGGTCCTAGTAGTTATGGTGGTCATGGTGGTCACGGTGGTCACGGTTTTCAAGGTGGTTATGGTGGATATGGTGGTCATAGTGGTAATGGTGGTCAAAGTGGTCATGGTGGTTATGATGGTCACGGTGTTCACGGTGGTCATTTTTTTACCTACACCAAAAATCTTTTTTGTATATGTTCCGGCAAATAATCTCCTATCCAGACACCGATTAGGCGGCTAGAGCCAAGTCGAATAATCTTGGGCGTTACAACGGCAGTTTGAATCATAATATATTAATAAAATATATAAATATTGAATATTTGAACACATTTCTATCATTTTTGTTCTAATGACAACCTTGGCGTTCAAGGTTCCTGGAAAATCAGTTGTTTTAAGAATTCAATAAGCGTTGTTGTCCTTGATCTAGCTGAAAATAGTCAAGCTCATATTTGAAAACTTTTGCACATGTAAATACAACATAAATCTTTTCAAAATTAAAAAACAATAGTTCATGTCTAGAGGTTGAGGCTTTTGGGCTGTTGAAATAAAAACAAACGCAAACGGCAATGCTTTTATCATTTTTGGGTATATTATGTTATTTAAATTAATCTTAACTCTTAGGTAAATTTTTAAACTTTAGTCTCAGAAATTTTCAGCTTTGTCCCAAGAGGTTCCAATATTATAAGAATTATAATGCACCTAATGCAAGAAAAATCTCAAGCCATTAAATACCATAGGAAAATTATCAAATTCTCTTTTGTTTTATTTTTTTCACTGAATAAAACCGTTCGAAAAAAAAATAAATAAAAACAAAAAATACAACAAAAAAGATGATTTTGAATTAAAATGGTATAATTGTAGTTGTGACGTAGTTCATTTGGATCTTTGGTGGACGTTGATATGATCTTTGGTGGATTTAATATGTTATAACTAATTTTAAACAAATTAAACAAAACTGTTCCGAAATTGCATAAAGCAGTTTCGGTGAATGTATTTAATTTGTTTTGTGAAATTTGTTGGATCATTTCATTTCTACTTAGTTTTTTTATTTAAACTAATTTAACACATCTGATTCTACTAGTTTGCTTATCTGTCTGATCAAGAAATCTACCTATTTCTAGCGGACATCCTGCCGTTCGGACTTTTTTCATACAAACCATTAGATCGTTAACTGAAATAAAATTTTACCTGTAAATTTGCTTGTGCATGAATTTTCATATGAACTTCCAAAGCATTTTTATATGTAAATTCTTTTTGACAGTGTGAACATTGAAACAGGTTTTCGCGTGTATGAGTCGTCATATGATTTTCGCATTCCCTTTTTCCTTTAAACTGCTTATTACAAAATTGGCATGGAAACTGCATATAAAATAAAAAAACATAAAAGATAACGTTGAATGAATTCAAAAATTGATTTTATTTGAAAAACGTTGTAGCTGAATTAACCCTACCTTAATTCTTTCCGGATCATGAAGTATTTTGTGCCTCTCCAAATTTCCGTTTGACACAAATTTTTGATTACATTCTGAACATTCGTATGGTTTCTCATCCGAATGACTTATCATATGACTCTTTAATAGCGAGTTGGACCGATGTTTTTTATTACAAATTTTGCATTCGTAACGATTTGATATCTATGAAAAAATAAAAATTATTATTAGTGATAGTTTAGTTATTGCTCTTAAATTTAATTAAAATGATTGACATAATATAAATTAAAATGCAATATTTAAAAATAAACTATTTTATTATGTTTATTTTTAAATTTTTATTTTATTAATAATAATATAAGCTTCCTTATAGTAACAATTGAATTTGATTTTTGTTTGATTGAATATCGATTTCGACTACCGTCATAATCAGTTCTTAGATTATTATTAAAATTTTTAGTTAAACTATTGTCTTATATATTATTTCAACTGCTGTTTTTAGGTAGAGTTCATATAAAAATATACCTATTGTAATGTGCCTTATCTCAGAATTTCGGAAAAAATGTTTGTGCCAAACGTGAATCAGCAAAATCTAACACACGTGGTTAAGAAACTACAGGCTTTTTTCTAAAAAAAAATTGATTTTTTAAACCCGTTATAACAGCCGTTTGGATACTAATATTTTAAAAATATTAACATATTTAGAATTTTAGAATTTTTGGAATCTTTTTTATTAATTTGTTTTAAAAATAGACCTCTGCAGTTAGAGGTTTCTGAGTGAGCGGCTCCAACAAAAAATTTTTTTTGAAACAACCGGCACTCTCACGGTCGCATTTGTAAGGCCAGATCAAAAAACCTTTTTTTAAAATGTGCGTTTTATTAATATCTTGGACAAGTTCGTAAATCAGTCAAATCCGACACATGGTTAAGAAACTAGAGGCTTTATACTGGAAAAAAAGAGTGATTTTTAGATCCGTTATAACGGCCGTTTCGGTATTAATATTTTTAAAAACTTCATAAATTTAGAATCTTTGAAACCTTTTTAATCAATTTCATTAGAGGCTTTATACTAGAAAAAAAATTGGTTTTTTAAATCCGTTATGACGGTCGTTTGGATACTAATATTTTTTAAAACTTCATAAATTTAGTATCTGTGGTAACATTTTAATCCGTTTCTTATAAATATAAACCTTTGCAGTTTAAGAGGTTTTTGACTTGTTGGTTTCAGAGGCCGACAGACATACGTTGAGTTCCGTAACTTCAAATCTAAGATGCGAGTGCTCAAACAAGGTATTCCACAAGGTGGAGTTCTCTCACCTTTCACTATCCAATATCTACCTCAGCAGCTCACCTACACCAACAGAAGGTATAACCATCACATCATATACAGACGACTGCACGGTGCTTGCAACAGGAAACAACCTGGCACAATTCACTAATGCTCTGAACACTTACCTTAACATCCTAAACGAATGGTTTAAACCAGAAAACTGAAACTTTCCACCGGAAAGTCCACATCTACACTGTACACCCCATGGACGAAGGAGGTGAACAGAACACTCAACATCTGCATTGACAACGTGCTTATTCCCACGGTCAAAAATAAAAGACTATTGGGGGTCACATTCGATCCACTACTTAAATTCAATGCTCATGCTCAACAGGTGAACGCGAGATTGAAAAATAGGAACAATGCTCTGAAAGCACTGGCTGGCAGTTCATGGGGGAAAGATAAAGAAACAATTTCCAAGGGAAATAAACCACTTGCTAAGCTTAAGTTGCAAATATAAGTAAAAGAAAATCTATAAGTAAAAAGAAAATATTTTTTATTACAATGTTAGAGATGTTATCGTAACTTTTAGTTTCAGAAGGGTTAGAGAATTTAAGGTACTCTAAATTATTTGGGGAATAATTATAATCAACGACATTTGATTCTATTAGAATTTTTGGAATTGATGTAAAGGAATCGTTAAATAAGTTAGCA
This sequence comes from Diogma glabrata, assembly GCA_963693315.1. Lineage (NCBI taxonomy): Eukaryota > Metazoa > Arthropoda > Insecta > Diptera > Cylindrotomidae > Diogma > Diogma glabrata. The sequence continues at coordinate 25,013,418 of OY856188.1, read as the reverse complement.
ACTATTGGTTCTTCGGTTTGTAAGATGTTAAAATTGTCTTTGACTTTATCTGATTTGGTTCGCTAGACCTTTGCTCACCTATGACTTTATTTACGGTTTGTCATTGACTTCTGGGATTGTTTTTACATTTTTCGAAAATTTTTGACTAGTATTTACCACGAACTGAATGAATTACATTTTTGACTTTTATCTTTAGTTCATTATAACGTTTGAAGGATACAAATCACTCTTTTTACCATTTTTGTGTTTTAATTTTAGCTCATTAAACTGTTGTGCCAGGACTATTGCTCTTTTGCTCTAAAAAATATATTTTTTATTTTCAATTATAATTTCATTAATTTTCTCAAAAGTCGCTATATTTTTGTATGCTACTGTGTGGCTATATTTTTGTACGCTACTGGTAAGATTTACTTACGTCACTCAATTTCAACAATAAACATGTAAATATTTTTTTGTGATTTTAATAAACTTTTCAAGTTTTTTTTTTACTTGGAAAAAGAGGGGAACTGTTTATTGTTGATAGAAGGGGAAACAGAGAAGCTGATGAGATGATATAAATAAGAATAAATTGTTTGAAATAACGATTAGTATAATTTTGGAAAGTTAATAACAACATTGTTGTTATTATAAATAAATTTAATTTAAATGTTTGTTTTAATTTATTAAAATAATTGTGTAAGTTCTGTAAGTTTATTGAAAATAATATATAAATAAAAAAAAAAATAAAAAATTTTGTACAAAAATGTTATAACAAAATTATATATGTTTGGTGTTAATAATAAATCCTGATTAAATTGTTACAATGATTGTTCAAGTTTTTTTATAAATAAAAATCAAATTTTGTGGAAAGGAATATTCCATGGCAACTGCATTTCTGGCAGCAAAAAGTAGTAAAGATCCAACAACACAAGTTGGTGCCGCAATCGTAAACAACGATAATAAAATTGTGGGAATTGGTTATAATGGATTTCCAATTGGCTGCAGTGATGACGAATTTCCATGGGGAAATGAATTGAATATATTAAATCAACAAACATTTATACGGGGTGCATGCAGAAGTGCATGAAATTTTAAATAAAAATTGTTCGTGTATCAAAGGAAGCGCAATGAATTGTTAATAAAGGGAGTCATAATGAAGAAACAACATGGAAGAAAATGATTAAGCGTTTTTATATTTTGATTTCTATTTGTTTGTTTAAATTATTCTGCTGTTAGTAAATTAATAGCTAATTGTTTCTGTAATTCCAAAATGATAAAGAGATTTCCAGGTTAGTTTTTGTTTGTGCTAAAATCCGGGGTTTCAGTTTTAATAGCTTTTTGAGCTATCCGGCATAAATTAAAATAAATAGTTTTCTATAAAAGTTCAAATGTTATAAGTGCTTTGTTGTGCTAGGACTATTGCTCTTTTGCTCTAAAAAATATAGTTTTTATTTTCAATTATAATTTCATTAATTTTCTCAAAAGTATAATTCAATTATAATTGGAAATAAAAACTATAATTTTTTAGAGCAAAAGAGCAATAGTCCTGGCACAACAAAACTTTTTGTGTTCCATTCTTTTAATTTTTTGCCGAATTAGGCTTTTAATAAAAATTGCAGCTTTTGTATAAAAATGCTGTATGCAATGTTAATAGATGACTCATTATAAACTTCAATCCACGATTCATTAGCTAAGAACTGATTTAACTCAAAATATATTTAACTGATTTAACACAAAGATGTGCAATTGAAACAAGTTTTCGCGTGTACCGATCTTCAAGACGTTCGCGTTTTTTTTTCTGCTTATTACAAAATTGTTATGGAAACCGCATATAAAATAAAAAAACATAAAAGATAACGTTGAATGCATTTAAAAATTGATTTTATTTGAAAGATGTAGCCGAATTAACTTTACCTCTATTTTTTCCGGATCATGAGTTTGTTTATGCTTTTCCAGATTATGTTTTAACACAAACTTTTTACTACATTCTGAACATTCATATGAATCTGCATGGATGATTTTCATATGACGGGTTAACTCATATTGTAACTCATACTTTTTATTACAAATTTTACATTCGTAACGTTTGTCTATTATCTATGAAAAAATAAAAATTATTATGAGGAGTAGTTTAGTTATTTTTCTCTTAAATCTAATTGAAATGATTGAAATTATATTTATAAGATTTTTCTAATCCAAAACTCATTTACTTGATTAATAATATAAATTAAAATGCAATATTTAAAAATATACTTTTTTATATGTTTATTTTTAAATTTTTATTTTATTAATAATAATATAAGCTTCCTTATAGTAACAATTGAATTTGATTTTTATTTGATTGAATATCGATTTCGACTACCGTCATCATCAGTTCTTAAATTATTATTACAATTTTTAAAGTTAAACTATTGCTCCAACAAAATACCGGAACAACCAGCACTCCCACGGTCGCATTTGTAAGGTCAGATCAAAAAACCTTTTTTAAAAATGTGCGTTGTATTAATATCTTGGACAAGTTCGTAAATCAGTCAAATGCGACAAATGGTTAAGAAACTAGAGGCTTTATACTAGAAAAAAGTGCGGTTTTTAGATCCGTTATAACGGCCTTTTCGATATTAATATTTTTAAAAACTTCATAAATTTAGAATCTTTGAAACCTTTTTAATCAATTTCTTTCAAAAAATGGACCTCTGCAGTTGGAGGTTTCTGAGTGAGCGGCTCCAACAAAAAAGCTTGTAAAACACAAAATGCGTTTGAATCACCCGGCACTCTCACGGTCGCATTTGTGGAGCCAGATCAAAAAACTTTTCTTAAAAATGTGTGTTTTATAATTATCTTGGACAAGTTCGTAAATCAGAAAAATCTGACACATGGTTAAGGAACTAGAGACTTTATACTAGAAAAAAAAATTGGTGTTTTAAATCCGTTATGACGGACGTTTGGATACTAATATTTTTTAAAACTTCATAAATTTAGCATCTGTGGTAACATTTTAATCCGTTTTTTATAAATATAAACTTCTGCAGTTGGAGGTTTTTGGCTTGTTGGTTTCAACAAAAAAGTTTGCAACAATCCCCAACTACAATTTCCAAAAACCTTTTAACAGTCAATGAAAAAAAAAATGAAATATTCGAATGGAAGAATTTAATTTTTTTTCCTTAGAAATAAACTACATATTTTGATATTTTGCAGTAATTGCACGACATATGATATAAAGTAGGTTTGTGTCATAGATTGTCACACATATGATCTGTGGTAGATTTGATAATTGGTTGTTGCAAAATTGGATGGATATAGTTTTGCTTATATGTAGCTAATTTTTTTAAAAATTTGTTCGATATCTGTTTGTAATTAGTTTGTTTTGTTTAAACTAATCTTATACATCAGATTCTACTGGCACACAAAACGGTATGATCTCGAAATCTACCTATTTCTAGCGGATATACGTAACGCTTGGACTTTTTATTATTATGTCATATATTTTCTTAGATATAGTGTTGATTTTATCATTTAAAATGTTGTTGTTGTTTTTATGTTTATATATTTCTATTTCTTCTATCTATCTAGATGTTGTCCTTTTCTTTTTTTATGTAATATGGTTAAATTTGTGTTGATATTGGTGTATTTGTAAACACAATTACTATTCTATTTTTAAAAGTTGGGCATATCTTGATTTTGGATCACTTTACTAATTTCATGGTGTGTTCAATAAATCTTTTTGTAAAGGTCCGCCCCGTTTGACCTATATAAAATTTACTGCAATCATCACAGGTAATTTTATAAACACCTCTGTCTTAGGTTTGGGTTTTTTGGGTTTTTAGGTAATTTTCTATTTTATTTTTGTAAGCTCCAATATATCCATATTTTGTTAAAGTTTTTTGCATTATTTTGAATGTTGTTTTATTATATGTTACGCCATGTATTTTTTACCTGCTAAGTTTTCTTCTTTCCTCAATTTTGTTTGGGTTTGCAAATATTTCTTGTTTTTATGTTTTCTATTTAATGTGTCAATTATTTTGTTTTTATATACGTTTTTACTGGCCATGTATTTTATGTTATTTAATTCGTCTTGATAATTTTCTGCATTCATTGGTATATCGTTCAATCTATTGATCATGTGGTTGTATGCAGCTAGTTTATGTTGGTATGGATAATGTGATTTAATATTTATTGTTTGATCCGTTTGGGTTGGTTTTCGGAATATTTTGAATGTGTGTTTTGAATCTACATTTTTTATTGATAAATCCAAGAAATTTATTGTGTTATTTTCTTCATTTTCTAACGTGAATTTAATGGAAGTAGTCCAGTCATTTTAGTATAAGAAATGGGTCAATCTCGGAATGAGAGATAATAATCTGAATTTTCGTATACATCTTTATTTTGGCGTTCTAAAAGTTGCCTCAAAAGTCTCAAAAAAAATCGTGTCTGCGTCGTCAGTTATTTAAGGTCAAAGGTAACAAAAAACAGTTTTTAGCGATTATCTCGGTTTCCATTGCTCCAATTATGTTAACATGTATTACAGAAATTGTAGAGCATAAAATTTGTGACCAATTTTTATTAGAAACATTTTTTCATGCGCTCAACCGTTTTTGCGATAGAAGGCGGTGAGCACACAGCGCTCAGTCATACCTACTGTAATGCAAGGTCAACCGTGAATATCTGTGAATATTACCTTGAAATTTTAATAATTGTCGATTATTCTCGTTTCCGAACTCGGAAACGACGAACGTAAAATTTTGAAAATTACGGCTAAATTTGTGTTTTATCTGTGAGAAACCACTTGCAGAAGGTGACGCGTGGCTTGAAAACTTAAAAAACTGCAAGTATCGATTGAAATTATGGTGACATAGACTTCTTAAATATTTTAGCTTCTGTGAATGTGCATTTTTTTGTACATACTTCGGTTAATCACATAGGTTATACACCTCTAATGCTTTATGCACGTGTCAACGATAGGAAAGGAAAGGTGAAAAGGTTAATTTTTAATGACTTGGGATAGGACAGGAGTGATAGTGTTGGTGTACTGTTGATTTAAAAGCTTACAGATTGTATGTAGCGGGAAAAACATTTTGTGGTAATCGATTCCACCAGTATACGGAACGTGAAATGAAGGAGTTATTATAGCTAGATGTTCTCACATATGCGACCTCTATGGTATGTGTATGGTAATTTAACGATTGTCTAGTGGCTCGTGAATATTTACGCAATGGTGGTATTAAATCATGTGCATGTTGTGTGTCAAAAAGTGTACATCAGTAAAAATTCCATAGCGGCATCGAAACGACGCTTAGAAGGAGATCAACCTTCATCACACCTCGTAAAAAGAGGAATGAAGTGTTTGATTAAAAAAAACTGTGTTTATTCTGTGGCCAAACAGCTGATGCAACAGCAGAGTCAAGAAAAAAAGAAAACTGCTTCACCGCCCTCTATCGCAAAAACCACTGAGCGCATGAGAAAATCTTTCAAAAAAAGTTTATTGCAAATTTTATGTTCTACATTTTCTATTATAGATCTCAAGCTTTAATTTGATGTATTACAAGTGCATATTAAAAATAAAATTTGTTTGGTTTGGTATTCACTATTTCTCAGGATTGGCTCATATAGATTGTTAATATACAACAAAAAATTTCGACTAACCACCCAAAATCTAATTACAATAAGCCACTAAACATATTTCTAAAAAATAATTAAATAAAGTTCTAATTGATTTATAATGTAAAACGGAAATCAAGTAATCTAATAACCAAAAAACTTCTTAATTAACAAAAACTATAATCAAATAATTCATTGAAAAAGCATAGTTGCATTTTTCTATTTTCATTCATAATTTCATTCATATAAATATTAACTTACAATTTCTGATTGGCTAAAAGCATTTGAAAATTATTATAAATTCAATCAGAAAATGAAGTAAAAACGGTAATTAATAAAATTTAGAGAGAGCAGTCTTAAACTATGCCGCGAATCGCGGGGGCCCAACCTAATGGACCCCAAACCTTTTCCAGCCTGAAGTCCGAGTTTTACATAAGTTGAATTACTGTCCGTCGAGGTAATATCAAAAAATAAGTTTTTCAAAATAATTTATATTCAAAAAATAAATAGTGTTTGTCCCCAAATAATTTTTATTCAAAAAGAAAATAGTGTTTAAAAGGAAAACAGTAGTTTTTCCAAAATAATTTATTTTCAAAAAGAAAATAGTATTTTTTCTGAAAAGTAATTTCATATTTAAAAGGCAAATTGTATTCCAATATTAAATTGTTAATAACAACAAAGTTGTGTGTGAAAAAAATAATAAGAAGAGTTATTTCTCACGAAAAACCTTACGAGAATAAGTCAAACAGGGATTGGTATCAGGTAAGAGTTTCTTTTCTATTAAATTAAGTGAATAGGAACACCCATAAAACATCCACGTCATAAACATTGATGCTGTCAGTTGCATTTCACCTCAACTGACACAATAGGATGGTATTGATCCACCATCATATACGAAACCGGTGGCTCTAAACCTCCACAATTGGCCCAACCGGTCAACAACTTTCTCCACAATTGGCCTAGCCGGTCAACATTCTCCACAAGACTATAATATTTTTATGTTTTGTTTTTGTCTGTAAATATGTGATTTAATTTTCAATGTTTCAACTCAATTATTGCGTTATAATTTTTAAATGATCTTCCAGTTTGACATACATAAATTTTCTGACATTTGTCACTTGTTAACTTACAAAAAAATGTTGCATTATTTGTCTATATGTTTATTATTGCGTAGTGAAAAAGTTGATTTTATATTTTTATTTTTGGATGTACTGAAATATTATCTTGTTCCTTCAGTTTTAGATAACCAAGTCTCTCTGTCGCGCGCCCGAACTGCCTTGCAAAGTTTCACATATATTTTATTTTAAGTCCGGCATGAGACTTATCGGGTTATGTAGGTCATCCCCACGATTGTAACCCGCAACTTATCTCATACACTAAGTGGAATGTTTGTATATGTGATTGCAATAAACCAGGATCAGTATTGCTTTTCTACTTAATTTCAATCCTTTTTAACATATTTTTTTGATGTGAAACATCTATCGACGCGACTTAAAAGAAAAAATAAATGATTTTTCGTCACAAAAAACGGTATAACTATTTTATACGATCATACCTAGTGAAAAATAATAAATATTTTGAACAGTATGTCATATTTTCTCTAGTGTAAACTTTATGAGAAAGAAAATTATTTTGAACTTTATTGATTTTGATATGTTGTATCAGTGATAACGATATTGATTTTGATATGTTGACAGTGATATGTTGTATCCCTTCGGTACCACCAATTAGGTTAGAGTGTAGTAGTCTCTCATGTATTATAATGTTGTGTTGTCGTGATTTTGCTGCAGCATGGCTGCTCTTCGTTCGTGTTGTCTCAATCGTTTCATCATACTTGCGTGATGATTTCATTTAGTTGTCTTTTAAGCTCAAAATAATTTGCATGAGGCTAAGCGGTGTGATTGATTCTCCCATATGCTGTTCATTAAGTCTCCGTGTCTTTGCTCCATGTGACTCGGTTACGTGCTTATACTACTCTATGTACTCACGGAAATGTCAATAGCCAGAGATCATCTGCGTCAAGTAATGATTGACATGAATTTGCTTTCTTGTTGTCTATGATACGTCCGAGATCGAAGTCTTCTTCGTTGGTCACTATCATTTTATGTTGCTATATGCAGAGCCTTTTGCTATAATATCGAACAGCATCCTACTCGTAATAATATTTACGGCCATATCAGACAACGTGCGGAAAGCGCAGCATATTCGCAACGATGTCAGTATGTAGGCCGTTTTGATAGGTCTAACAAAAGATGGCGTTTTCACTGTTGAAGCCCATATGGGTGGCGCATACAATAATTTTGATGTGCTATCACTACCGAGAAGCTTCCTGATCGGTTGTCTAGTGTCGCCAATATTTGGCACGAACCTTGCAAGAGCAACCTCGTAGGGCTTTATCACCAGCGTACATCAGGTGGTCTTTGAAATTAATTCTGTGGTAGTTGAGTCTATGGTAGAACGACCAAATGGTGCTGGCTGGCCAAATGTTATGATCTGTCCACCAACCAGGATATCGATACTTTCCACAACTTTTATGCTACTCATTAGTACGATTTCGTTTTTTGATCGGATAACTCTAGTCCTGTATTGGTTAACCATACTCTAACGCAAGTTATATTAAATACAGTTGGTAATAATATTCGTGAGGTTTTTGGCACGTTGTTTCGTTGTTTGTTTGGGCACACTTATTCTGAGAACAGCATCGTACATGTTTCATTACAGTGGTCTAAGGACAAATTCCTGGAGCACTCCCTCTGTTATATTGTACTTCTTTGAAACTGCTTCGGTATCAAAGATCAGATTCTTCCTGTGGAGTAACTATAGCTCTTATGCGTAACAGGTTGTCAGATCCGTGCAGTTCTTCTGGGGATTTCCGGATTTGCTTCCAGTTGGAAGAGTTAAAAGTATTTCTAACATACAGGATCACAACAACACAGTATTGTTTGTCACCCTCTAGTCATCTTTTACCACTCAATGCGTTATGCGCTTGTATGTGTGTGTTTGTTTTGTAAAATTAAAAAAAAAATTTTTATAAATTGTACTATATCAATTTTTGTGTCCCATTGCAGCCTACTTTTTTAATTTAAGGAACGAAATTTGTAACAATATGCATGCTCAAAACTTTTGTGATCCAAACACTTACCGCGGGTCGTGTTAACTTACATTTTACAATGGGTAAATAACTACCAATGATAGAAAAAGCAGTAAAAACTAAAAAAAATTGATTATCACCTATTGTAGAATCACATCCACATTCGGGAGGAAAAGTTGTCTACAATTTTTTTTCATTCAAAATATCAAAATTTATTTTTTTGAAATAACAAGAAAATAACAACTTTATGTAACTTCAAAATATCTGTTTTGGAGAAACTTTTTATTTCCAAGTTGACGGGTCAGTCGATCAGATGTTTTTTTCGAAAGATGGACGAGTTTTAAATTTTTCATTAGTTAAACGTCCTTCGTGGTCCGTGGCATTCGAGTATTTCGTCTTGATAAGCCATGTGTATTTTCTGGTCAAGCAACTAATCGAAACTATTACCTTTAATCTAGTTTTGCGATATCTTTTAGAGTGTGAAGCTCAGTTATTCCAACACTTGAATATTTTTTACATTTAAATGGGGTTTTATTCATATAAACTTTTGTATGGATTTTTAAGGCAAGTTCATCCGTAAAGTTTTTCTTGCACGTCTTTCAACCATGCATTTTTATAACAATTTCAGATTTAGAGAGGTCTAAGCTTTATCCCAGTTTAGGCACTATTAATAAAAAAATTTTTTTAAATTTCAATTCTGTTGAGTAATGAGTATATACAAAGAATCATTGATCAAAATAAAAGTTTGGAATCAACACTTAAAAAAAGATGTGGGCATTTGAAAAACAAATATTTCGTACAAAAAACAAACAAAATATCTTTTGTCGATTATGATGGTTAATTTATATGTACCTAAGTTTTCATGCAGACCTTCAATCAATAATAGTCCCCTCACCAACCCCTTCCTTCTTAACCGTCACTTGATCTGATAGATTTTTGTTTTATCGGTCAAATATATTATTTTATTTTCCATTCGCTTCACTTCTGCGACCTTGCAGACCTTTGATCAATGATATTTTTTTTTATTGTATATAAATTAATCCAAAATCGACAAAATCTGGTATTCTAAAAAATAGTTTGTTTCGCTTGTATGAAATTTTTTTTTCAAATGATTATATTTTTTTTGAAGAGTTGCCACACTTTTATTTTAATTAATAATTACTTGTTAAATAATTAAAAATAAAAAATTTTTTTATTAATATCGCTTAAACTAGGAATTTACCATATCTTATTTGCCTGATTTAGTATTTACAACGAAATATACTTACATTTTTAATGCTGATCTCATCATGTTCCAATTTAATTTGTCCAGCATTATTAGAGGAAGTTATAGTTTCCTCACTCTCGGTTTCATTTATTTCTTTTTTAATTTTATCATCTATTACTTCATTTATTTCTTTTTTAATTTTATCATCTGTTGCTGACTGAAATTGAATTAAAATTGTTAGTTTCAATTTATTTCTATAATTATAATAAAATATATACTTCTTGCAAATATTCCGGTTCTAATTTAATGTTTATTTCATCTTTAATTACGAATTTTTCCATTTTAATTTATATATTTAAATATTTTGTCAACACTCAATCAAATCACTGTCACAAATAAAAACGTCGCTACAACAACAACATTCAAAATCTGACATACGTGGCTTTAGAATTCGTTACTTTGGAAAAAACGGAACCTGTTGTATAGTTTCAAACGTTTAAGCCGTTTTTGACATGAAAACTTCTTTAGCATCGTTGTGTGTTGTGTTTTGAAAGTCGATGAAACGAAAAAGTGACAGTAAAAAGAGAGAGCAGACACATAAATTCTTAGTACAGTATTAGTATTAGTACAAAATATGTTGATTAGAAAATATTTGAGTACTTACTATGATCACTTTTACTATTTTGAACAGTAAAATCATCATTATGCGTAATAGAACTATTATTTTCCACTTTCAATAACGCTTTTCGGCGTGCACGAAATTCACGAACACGTTGCGTTGCACTTTTTGCTGTCTCCTTCGGTGTCTTTTTAATGTTGTTTTCCCTTTTTTTTTTTTCTCGGTAATTACGACAATATTCTGCATTCGTTTTTGGCATATTTGAAGAATTTTATTATAATAATATAAAAACGATGAAGAATTTAATACAAAAATGATGAAAAGACTCTACAGACGTATAATACGTGCACATATACAAAACACCACGGTGTTGTGATGCCTTTTCTCCAGCTTTTGTACTACGCATGCCCGTACAAACACGTAAATCTATTATTTAATTTTTCAGTCTCAATCTCTTATTTAATCTTCAGTTTCATTTATGAAAAATGCCCAAAAAGGATTTAAAATAGTTAAATAATAAACGATACTACAAATTAATAATAATATTAATACAAGTGGTGTGTATAAATTTGTGAAATATATTCAATAAATTCATGTTACAATCAATGTTATATTGCTGTATGTAATCTGTCGTTACGTCGTTATATTTCTGTATGTAATAAGTCGTTACGTCGCTATTTTCTGTCTAATGATAATTAGACATCAGTAATTACCCAAGTATAACAAGCTGGAACTCAAATTTGAGTTCATTTTTTTTAATACAACTTAGTAACATAAGTTGGAACTCAATGTGTGTCAACTTCATTATACAAATGAGTTCCAGATTTTGGCGACAAATTTAATACAACTTCTTAACTTAAGTTGGAACTCAATGTGTGTCTAACTTCATTGTACAAATGAGTTCCAGATTTTGGCGACAAATTTAATACAACTTATTAACTCAATTTGGATCTTAGTTACGGATTAAGCTCCAAAAAATTGAAAAAAAACTGGAAGTAGTGATACTTGGGTATGTATTAATATTTACTGCAAAACCAATAATAATGCAAATATATTAAAAACAATTTAAAGACAACGCAAAACGATCTTGATTTGCAAGAAATAACAATTATTTAAGGTTTTCGAAATACAAATCAGCAGATCACATATGTCAAGTTTTTTCGGGAAAAAGGTGTACTATAAACAAAAAACATTGACTTTAGCATAAATTTATTGAATATATTTAACAAATTTATATATACCCTTGTATTAATACTATTATTAACTTGTAGTTTAGTTTATTATTTAACTAGTTTAAACTGTTTTTTGACTCTTTTCATACACAAAACTGAAGATTTTCCAGTAACAAAACATCACTACTGGCAACAAAAAACATTGATTTAACACAAATTTATTGAATATTTTTAGCCAGTTTATACATAATACTTTTATAAATGTTATTAGCAATTCCTAGTTAATTGTAAATAAAATTTCTTGTTTTAGTATTTTGCAATTGAGTTTTATTATTTATAAATTAACTAATTTTACTATATTTAATTTATGTGCTCGATCCGAGTTCGATTGTTACATCATCCTCAAGAGCTTACAAAAAAAAAAAATTGTAAGCTCCTGAGGATGATATAACAATCGAAATCGGATCGAGCACATAAATTAAATTTGGTAAAATTAGTTAATTTATAAATAATAAAACTCAATTGCGAAATACTAAAACAAGAAATTTTATTTACAATTAGGCCCGCTATACACTTGAGCTAAACTATGTGAACTATGCGAACTATGTTTTTTGTATCAACGTAATTATACAAAAACACATTATGGAAACAAAACATTTAAAAAAAATAAAATAAAAAAGGAAACATTACATTCATTACATTTTGTTTAAAAAATATTATTCGCGTTAAAACATTATTTTTTTAAAAAAACATAGTTCGCATAGTTTAGCTCAAGTGTATAGCGGGCCTTATTCATCATGTTTCGCCAAGTACCAGCGGTAAAATCCATCGAATTTAATTCCTCGTTGGTGAAAAATACGTGAAATCAGCAATGTCTGGAAATGAGGTTTTAATTTTGTATATTTAGGTATTGGAATTCGTTGACATCAATAAAAAAAATTTTCTTCGTGTTTAGTTTTTTTTTTTTAACCCTGTCTTAAGATACAGGGTGTTGAAAAATCAAGAAATTGCTCGACCCTGGTGTATTGAAATGGTCAAAACTACTGGACTGATTTTAATGTTATATAGCTCAAAATGTAGGTATTGAACAGAGCTAATCAAAATAATATTTCACATTATATGACCTTGAACACTTTCTTTTTGAAAAATAACGGTAAAAAGTTCAAATTCGGTTTTCTAGATATGCCATTTTTTAAATTTTTGATTTTTTAATATGTGAAAGATACATATGTTACTAACATTTTATAAAAAATTCAGGAAGGGAAATTTTTTTGTTTTTTTTTATTAATTTTATTGCAACACGCCTTAAAATTTTTCATCATAAAAAAAAGTGGAGTTAAAAAATTAAAAGTTTTTTTTGGATTTACATATATGTTTTTATAATAAATTTTTAATTTTAACTCAAAATAAATATTTTACATATTTTTTTTCATTTATTAAAATTTACATTAGATACTAAATTCCGTAGGGTTAGAATAACGTTTAGCTATGATTGATCCATCATTTGTAGGAATGTATGAGTGATATCCTCGTGTTCCAGGAATTGTTTTTAAATTGGCGTATCTATCAGCTAGTTGTTTCGTTTTGCAATGTAACCTGCCTCCGTTACATAGCAAAAATGTACATTATCTTGAAAATGGCTTGAACCTGCTGCCTAGTTATATAACTCCAGAGGTGTTGATATAACTTTGTCGTATTCTTTCTTAAAATTCGCTCTAGTTACTTTTCTTTTTACTTTTTCTCCAATTCCATCACATCAGAACTGCTCTAACCAGGTAACGAGGAGGTACAGTTCACCAAGGAGTAGTTAGTTGAAGACGTACAAACGATTTTTTTGATCGCAGTACTGTAGCCACTCTATATTCTGATCTAATAGACTAAGAGCCCACGACGGCCAGACCTTCGTTATTTTATAAAAGATGAAAGTTTCTCTGCGCATACTCTCTACTAAGGTAGGAACGATTAGCGACATATCAAGATTGGATCATGGTGGCTTTGTCAGGGAGCAGGTAACAAGTGGGCCTCCAAAGTTTCGTGAAAGTATAAAAGGTAATTTTTTTATATATTCTTCGGGACAGTATTAAAAGTCACGTCACCCATTGCCAGACACTTGCTATCGTGGCAACCCCCTGCTAGACGCCCTTAAACTTTATCAATTTGTTAAAGTTTAAGGTGTCTGGCAGAGGGTTATCACGGTAGTAAGTGTCTGGCAATGGGTGACGTGACTTCTAATACTATCCCGAAGAATATATAAAAAAATTACCTTTTATACTTTCACGAAACTTTGGAGGCCCCTTTGTTACCTGCTCCCAGCCAAAGTCACCATGATCCAAACTTCATATATCGCTAATCGTTCCTACCTGAGTGGGGCTATGCGCAGAAAAACTTTCAGCTTTTATAAAATAACGAAGGTCTGGCCGTCGCAGGCTCTTGTTCTATAAGCTATAATCTTATCTGGTAATTGGAGTACACATAATATATATTTTTGTCAAAAATTATAATTTTGGTTTGGAGTGCAGTGGAATCTCAAATATATATATTTTTAATATATTAGTATATATTTATAATAAATAATAACTAACTAAACGTTTATTAGTTTTTTAGTATATATTTTTAATATATTTACAATAAGTTTGTGTCACAAAATTAATTATTTTCTAATTTAATTTTTTATTACATTTCTCAAATGTAAGGTTGCCCTAATGTCAAAACAATTTTGTTAGACACGCCCATTCACAGGGATTGTATAAAGTCATTGAGTGCGTTCGATTACTAAATGAGATATTAACCATTTAATGAATCATTTAATGAATGACAGATGACAGCGTTCGAGAACTTGAAAAACCGATTTCATTTAAATTTTCATTTAATGAAACCACGCCTCTTTTCATTTAATTTTAAATGCAGTAAATAGCATATTTAAGTTTTAATGAAGTTTTTTATTTAAAAACATTTCAAATCGAAAACCGTAAAATTTTGTTTTATAATTTTTAATTAATTTAGCCAATTGGGTATTACGAATTAATTGTATTATAATGAATTAAGGAATTAATTTTATATATAATAATTAATTCTCAATTGAAAAATATAAACAAAATGGATGAAAATTTTGAAATTAGTGAGAGATAAAACCAACAGCTCCTATTACCAATTACATTTAACGATTGAAAATAAAATTAATGAATAAGTTTTTGCAACCAATTTAATCACCAGTCTGGGGTGCGTTTCGAAATTAACTACGGTTAACCATAAGGTAATAATGTCACTAATGTCATAGTCAAAATGGTGACGTCAAATATTAAATTAAAATTACCATAGTAAAGCTGTCAAAGTTAAATTGTAAAAGACCGCTAAAAATTCAAAACTAATAAAAACTAATATTCTAATTACAATAAATAAAACTAAAAATGTAGTGCATGTTTTTTATTTTTATAATTTATTTTTCAGTCTTCAGAATCGAATAAAAATAATAAAAATAACACATTTCACTAAAAATTATTTAATACTTAGTATATAATAATTAAATGTACGATATATTCACAAAACAATATAATTTTTAACGTTTTTTTTTCCACAACAATTAAAATTTTCTTTTATTATAAAAAATTATATTGTGTTTTACAAATCAGTTGACATGTCGTTTTAAATATTTATACGTTTTGACATTAGAACCTCAACAAACTCTACTCTAGACTTGAGTAGCAAAGTTAAAGTAGTGACGTCACAATTTACTATGACAGCTAATTTTTATAGTTTTGGAACGATAATACATCTGTCATCCAGTAAATTTTTTATTTTGTGGTTAATTATGGAACGACATTTGGTAGAGTAAAGTTAACCGCGGTTAACCATAGTTAATTTCGAAACGCACCCCTGTAAGTAAACTGCAGATTCCGTAAAGTTTTCGAGTTAGTTATAATCTTAAAATTGAATTTGTTTTTGAAAATTTTTAAAATAAATTTAATTACGACGGAAGTAATTGAAAAATAATGCATTAACAAGGAGTAAGATTTTAATTTGATTACAACTTTTATACTCCAACATTTCGTTTATTTATTCATAGAAGTGTCAAAATTTTTCAAATTTGACATTATATGCATTAAATGAAATTCGTTCGAATACTAAATGAACATCGCGTTTTTTGATTGGTTCATTAAATATTTAATGAAAATGAGATCTCATTAAGTTCTCGAACGCACTCATTGTTTGTTATGAAAATTGTGTGTAAAAAATATGAATTTGAATATGATTTAAATTTTAAACGGATTTGATCCAGAATTTTTAATAGTGAAATATATTGTTCAAACATATATAATAACCATAAGGATTTTCAATTTAACTACGATGTTTATACATTTTATTATTAGTTTATTAGTCGAAGTATGGTTATAAACCTAAATTAAAATCGAATTTTTAGACCAAAAGACAGTACAAGCTAATTTCGTCAAGGAACAATCATCTTTTAAAGTGGGTTTAAAGGTACTTTGGAGTATTTTCAACCTATGCCAATTTCGTTATATTCTAAAAATGGCAACTGTTAAAAAAAACTGAATACGATAGAAATTTTAGGTCAGTTTTTTTATAGAAGTTAGTTCATAGAAGTTTTGTAGATAAATAAAAATATTTGCTTACAAAACAGCTTTACAAATCTGTATTCGTAAAGATGTGTTCATTTGTATTGCTGGTAATGATGTTAGACTGTTGTTAGTGTGATACTGCTATTATTTTATTGCTGAAGATGATGGCACAATATTTTGCTTTTATGTATTTAATGTTTAAAAATATCGAGAAAAAAATTATTAAAATAAAATCAATAAATCGTTTGTGTAACTTTAGACAATTGTATATTCACGCTAATTCTCCATGTACAAAAGCGTTTTTGCGACATCCGTCCATTTGGTTAAATTTTAAATCGATTTGATTCAACGCGGAAAGAATTAAACTAAATTACTAAAATGCAGAATCGAAATAATTTTAAATTTATCGTTTTAAAATATAACAGAAAATTATTTAAAAAAACGATTCAATAGTTTATAGAGTTTTATCTTTATTAATTACAGTTATGTTTAGAAATGTTAACTAAATCGCTTTAATCAGGCAGGATTACTTCTTCTTTGCAAATCGTTTCACTGTAACAGGTGCTGTGAGGCAAACGAGATGATTCGTTTTCTTCAATATTGAGCTAGAAAAGGTAAATAAAAATAAATTAACAAACGAATTGCATTATTTTAACAATTTTGATTACACAAATACAAAATTGTGTAAAAAAAGGTTATGCAATACTAAGCCGCTTTTTTCGTGGCATTAGATCATTCCTAAATTCATTTATTAATTTTTTAAAGCAAACACACACTAACATACGTCAAAAATGATGATTTTTTCTTCAGAAGTTTTTACGCGAGCTAGTTTAACTATTAGATTATAGTTAACTTTAACTAATTACTAAATGAACTCAAAATAACAAAATGTTCAATACATCTAAATGAACCAACGCACATAAAAAGCGACTTTATGTCTACAAAAATTATAAAAAAATGCATTTTTAGCACAGCCAAGGTTTCACTAAATAAAAAATGGCTTACTTCAGTTCGTGCGGTAGTGATATATTCGGTTAAGTCTGTTTCAACTAAAACCATTGTCTCCGATTTTATCATGTTGGATAAGGCTGTAGTACATTTATTCATCGATTTGTCTTTGATATCTGATAACATACCTCCTGTTTTTTCAGTACTAGTTTGTGATATTTTCTAAAAATAAAGATTTTTTAACTAAAATTTTTCAGAAACTTTTTTCAAGTGGAAACTGAAACAGAAGATGGAAACACAGACAAAGAGCGAAAAGCAAAATGAGAGAGCAAGAGAATGAGAGAGAGCAAGAGAATGAGAGAGAGAGAGAAAGAGAGAGAGAGAGAGAGAGAGAGAGAGAGAGAGAGAGAGAGAGAGAGAGAGAGAGAGAGAGAGAGAGAGAGAGAGAGAGAGAGAGAGAGAGAGAGAGAGAGACTTGTTAACTTCCCTGTATTCCTAACTGTAACCTTCTATAACTGGATAAATCACAAAGAGTTTAGAAATGTGTATCATTTACCAAAACCAATAATTAATCTGAATACAGTCAGGGCCTGATCAGGATCTGGTCAGTCCAGAAAGGGCAAGAACTATTAGGGCAATATGATGGGGGCTTGTTACGGGAATACCCTTTCAGGGTTAACCATATTTGAATATTTTTAGACCTCTTTTGGTTTTTCGTATATGAACCCTAGTTGGACTATCTGATCAGGGCTTGATATGAAATATCTTACTAAGGTTTGCCCTATTTAATTATATACGGTGAACATGGTTCATTGTATTAAAAGTAAATGTTTTTTGTATCAATAATCATATACCAGTGGTTATAATAGTATATTCTGTTACTAATATTAATCAACAGTGATCTTTGAAGTTCTCTGATTCTACTTTACAAAAACTAGTCAAATCGCAGCAAAAACAACCAAAAGGCTGTAAAATAATTTTAACTATAACATATTAAATTCTTGTATCTTTTACTTTACAAAAACTTCTCAATTAGTGTTTAATGACTAATTAATAAAATTTCTTATTGGCATTTTGTTTTCTAAACATATACCTTTATTATTTAATTTAAGTAAGATTCCAGGACTACATACCTTAATTCTACAATATATAATAAATATACACATATATTGAAATTTATTTAAACAGAGGAAATAATAGTTATTTGTTTAACTAGGCAGCAAAGTTGTAGATTGACTGCCGCGGCTGATAGTTCATAGCCGAGCGAGCGAGGCTAGGAATTCAGCCAAGGCAGTCAATCTACCTTGCTGCCGAGTTGAACATATTGTAGAGATACTACTACGTCTACTCACCAACTTACCCAAATCAAAACCTATATAAATAAGTTATAAAGAAATTCCCATGACGACATAAATTTTATCAAAACAAAATAACAAATAAACATTCATTATTTCGTATCGTCAATTGTAAACAAATAAAGTTTATGAACTTAGATTCAAAACGTGTCATCACATATATTATGTTTCAAAACATTGAAACAATTTAAATAAAAGTTAAAATGCTTATGATGACTTGTATATTTTATTTGAAGAAAAATATAGAGCAAATAAATTGAAAACACTTTTATGTACATTTTTGTTGTTATTGCATTTTTGCAATAAGTAAATTTAAAACAATATAAATATGTATATTAATTGATTTAAGTGGGAATACATAATATATTAATTGATTTAAGTTTTAAGTGGGGAATAAATAATTTGTAAACACATAATTTATATACATAATTATATGATGGGGAAGTATTTGAAATAATATAAAAGAAATGATTTTTCATAATAAAAGGTAGAATCAGTTTGAATTTAAATAGTGTCTTTTATTTTTCTCTGATCCTCCCGACGACCTAAGTTGACGCACGTCAAACGGGTCTAACGGTTCTTTCCCTGGTGGAAAATTGTTTCGGCAAATTGTATCATCGAAAAACCGGACTGTTCAGGACATACGGATATATAGACAGTGTTATATCTCTGGTGAATTAATTTAAAATCAACAAAAGTTAAAATTGAAATAATAAATACACAGTCAGATAGCAAGAGTGTATAAATGTCGTTTACACACGACATCGAGAATGATATCATGATATACGCTCACCACAATATAATTTTTTCTCCGATTAATTACAATGATATGTAATTTAATAATTATTACTTTAAAAATAAAGCAAAATTTTAAAAATGAAAAAAAAAAATCGATTAAAAAAATTTTTCTTTTAATCGCAATATCATTTCTATGAAGTCTAATTATTTTGCTGCCTAGGCAGCAAAGTACTTGCTTTGCTGCCTAGGCAGGAAAAGTGCCACTTTGCTGACTGAAACAAGTCTGCAAAATTTATATTTGCTGTCTATCGGAGAAAAAATTTATTTTTTTTCCTGTAAAAACCGCACGCTTTCACTTATATATTTCTTGAACAAAAACCTTGGCGCGACCTTTTCTTAATAAGACAATAAAGCCAACAGTAGAGTGACTATGGTTGACCAATATAGTAATACTAGTATAAACATTATATTGAAATAACCATTGGTCAAATAGCAATCTTAAATGAATCACAATGAATGTTAAAATTCAGTTCGAAAAGAAATTTATTGATAGTGTGATTTCATAGTCATCGTTATATTGTAATAGTTGCCAATTACTAGAAATTCTTACAGCAAATCATGTCATATGTAAAATTTTGCATACCGTAATAATTTAAAGGTAATTTCAAATAGATTACTATACTTAAGCAAAATTGTAGAAAATATTATACTGACATAATTAATATAATCAGAAGTCCACCGCTAAAATCAAGGTAGATGTTTAGAAAACAAAATGCCAATAAGAAATTTTATTAATTAGTGTTTAATGATTTGAGAAGTTTTTGTAAACTAAAAGATACAAGAATTTAATATGTTATAGTTAAAATTATAGTTTCAAGCTAAACCAAAACTTAGCGCGGGGTTTTTACAGCCTTTTGGTTGTTTTTGCTGCTATTTTTTAGTTTTTAATTAATTACAAACATTTGTTTTGCCCACTAGTAAGCACAAATGACAAAACCTTAAAAAAAATCTTACCTGTAATATTTCTTTTCCATGAATTTTTGAATAATGCCGGCTCAAATTTCTTACATGTCTAAATTCTCTATCGCATTCAGAACATTTAAACAATTTTTGAGGTAAATGAATTTTCATATGTTGTTTAAGTGTCCATTTGGTTGCTAACCTTTTATCACACAATTTGCAAGAAAACTGAAAAAAAGCAGAAAAAATTTATGAGTTCTGAATAGATTTTAAGCAGCAACTTTCCACCTTTCTATCCTTTCGTCCCTGTGATACGGGCATATATATACCCAAACTATAAGACGGGACTCTTGTCCTCTATTACAAACCATAAACCCGTTGTCACAATTTCCTGCTAAAGTAGCTAATGTAACCTCTGCTTCCACCTGGGGAATAGGTTGCACTACTAAACGTTATAACTGATATGTCTTGGATGCAGCTTCTATGCCCTACCATGCATACTTATGCTTCAACATAAACACCATGTAACATATGTATGACCAATCTAAATTAACATACAATACATATGTTATTCTTCCCATTAAATTAACTTAAATAATTAAGCAAGCCATCAACCAAAACAAATAACAAATAATATAGAACAAACTGAATTCCCACAATGTGTTTTAAATTATGTAATTCAACTTATATAAAATTATATTAAATTTGATGACAGCCTAAAATATTACAAAATGAAAATAATATTAAATTTATGGAAGTAAATATATTTTCCGCTGAATAAGGTAAATATATTTATTTCATATATGATTGACCGTTCAATACGCTGACTGCGCCACCCACTTTTATTTTTTGTAAAAAAACTGTAACGGAAAATTATTTATCTAACAAAACTTCTAGTTAAATGGTTTTCTAGTCTGTACATCTAATTTTGCCATCTGTGTTAAATTGTTTGAAAAGATATTTAAATATTTATTTCCTTAATACAGTTTGAAAGCAAACATAGTTATTAATAAAAGATTTAACGTTTGAATATAGCCTTTATTTCTTTGGAACATCGTGTTGTGTCAATGCAAAATTTATTTTTTAGTTTTTAGTTCATTTTCAATAAAAGCGTGTTTTTTAAAATTTTTTTTTATTTCTTCTATTCTTTATTTTTATTTCTTCTATTCTTCATTTTTTAGCACAGAAAAAATTGTGCACTTGCAGCGTCATTTTGAAATTAAAACTCAATATAAAACAAATTCAAAAAATCTCCTTAACGCCAATACCGCCATCTAGAAAAATAAAACTCCATATAAAAAAAATTCAAAAAATTTAATCAAAAACACTAATCCAATTTTTTGCATACAATGTTCATTGTTTTTTTAAGATAGCGTGAAAGAATAGGGCTTGTAGAATATCGGAGGTTTTGACGTTACTCATTGTTTACTCATTTACTCATTGTTTACGTTCTTTACTCATTATTTTTTAGTCCTATTATTACATATGAGATGGCATTTTTATTTTCAGAAATTTTACATTATGCTCAGTATTCTGCTCGAGCGAAGCTAAATTTTAACAAGGTCTCCACAAAAATACAGATAAAACTGAAGCTAAAAATGTATGTAGACATTTGTGTAGAGATAAGTTTTGACAGTTGTCTGACATTTTAGCCATTAACCCATTTTCAGTCTTTTTTTTCCTTTTAATTTGATCTCCACGCTCAACCTCAAGAGCATTATTATTTATTTCGTTATTGGCACTCTCGAAAATGTTTTCAAACTACGAATCATCCAAGTATTCGGCTTCAAAATACATTTTGAAAACTAAAGAGGATAATTTTTTTTTACAAACGCACATTTACTTTAAGCACACAATTACTTTAAACGCACAATTACTAAATACAATAAAAATGTCAAAATTTAGCGTTCAATTTAATGTCTCGTGCATTTAATTTGCTGCGAAAACTGTGTAGACATTGTAGTAGAGCCATCTATATTACAATGCGCAAACTATCATTTTGAAATTATTTCCGCGTCGAGCAGCATAATGATCAGCGAACTCATTAGCAAAATTTTTTATTTTATTTTTTAAGAGCTAAATTTCACGTCAAATTTATATGAAATTTTTAGCTTCGCTCGAGCAGGATACTGAGCTTTAGCTGGTATTAATCGAAAGTTTGTTTTAAAAAAATTTATTACTACATATATATCAAGCATAGTATAAAACATGTATTATTTAGGTCACAAAACTAAATAAAATTGTTTGAATTTTCAAACACATAGTTGTATGGAAAATATTTACAATTTTCGTCTACTTTTATACTTGAAAACTATACTTAAGACTAATTATGTTTAATATTTAGTCAATAAGACTTTATAAACAAATTAAAGTTGTTTAATTGTAACCGATGTAGTTTTTTTTTACCTCTTATCTGTAGCGGGTTTACAATGTAAACCGGAACATCAAATTCTTTTAAACAAATATCAAAACCGTCACTATTTCTAGTCTGTGTCTGATTGTATGCAAAATACAAAACATATGCAAAATACAATGAATCTTTCATATGTTGAACCTCTAAATTTGTTTAATATCGTATATTGTTTATGGTTTTTCTGTGCTAAAAAACAATCAGGCTTGGATATAGAAGGTTTCGACACACACTATACAAATTTTCTTTCGATTTGCTGCAGTGTTCTATTAACTGATATAAATAACTATTATTATTGAAACGAATCATGAAAAAAATTAAAGCTTAATAAAAACAACAACAAAAAGTAAAATTTTGATTTTTTAAATCCATAATTTTTAATATAAGGTCGTTTTTCCATATAAAATAGACACAAATGTGTATGATATCTATGACTATATTGATATACACAGTATCACCAAAATTCCTACGCTCAAAATTGATCAACCAGATTATGATGATTTCAGGGCATTTGTTAAAGCTTTTATAGAATGGAGGAAAATACGAATTTTTTATTTTCAGTTTTATGAAGTTTTTTGCTTTAAAACTTTTAGAAATACGATCTGACTGCTCCAACAAACTTGTCTTTTAAATTTGGGATCAATCAGATAATGGGAAGATACTGAAAAATAGATCACAAAAGAGTAACTATCACAACTGTCAGAAGTCAAGTTAAATAAAAGTGTTTTTACCATTTTTGACACAAATGAGTGTCATATGAAGCAGCACTTAATTTAAAAAACAGTACAATTATTGAAGTGAAACTTCTTTATCGGCGGAGGATAGAAATGTTTAATACAAAAAATCGTAACGATTTTCAGTTACGCGCCATGTTGTTTTAAAAAATAATAAACATTATGTTTTTAAATCTAGTAAACATTATTGGTCATTGTGGTCATGGCGGTTATGGTGGTCACGGTGGTCATGGTGGTCATGGTGTTCTCGGTGGTTATGATGGTCCTGGTGTTCACGGTGGTCATGATGGTCATGTTGGTCATGTTGGTCATGGTGGTCATGGTGGTCATGGTGGTTATGGTGGTCACGGTGGCCATGGTGGTCATGGTATTCACGGTGGTCATGGCGGTCATGGTGGTCATGGTGGTCATGGTGGTGATGGTGGTCATGGTGGTCATAGTGGTTATGGTGTTCACGGTGGTCATGGTGGTTATGGTGGTCACGTTGGTCGCGGTGGTCATGGTGGTCATGGTGTTCACCGTGGTCATAGTGATGATGGTGGTCATAGTGGTCATGTTGGTTATGGTGGTCACGGTGGTCATGGTGGTCATGGTTATCATAGTGATCATGGTGGTTATGGTGGTCACGGTGGTCATGGTGGTCAAGGTGGTCATGGTGGTCCTAGTAGTTATGGTGGTCATGGTGGCCATGGTGGTCACGGTGGTCATGGTGGTGACGGTGGTCATGGTGTTCATGTTGTTCACGGTGGTCATGATGGTCATGGTGTTCACGGTGGTCATGATGGTCATGTTGGTCATGGTGGTCATAGTGGTCATGGTGGTCATAGTGGTCATGGTGGTTATGGTGGTTACGGTGGTCATGCTGGTCACTGTGGTCATGGTGGTCAATGTGTTTACGGTGGTCATGATGGTCATGTTGGTCATGGCGGTCATGGTGGTCATGGTGGTCAAGGTGGTCATGGTGGTCCTAGTAGTTATGGTGGTCATGGTGGTCACGGTGGTCATGATGTTCACGGTCGTCATGGTTTTCAAGGTGGTTATGGTGGTTATGGTGGTCGCGGTGGTCATAGTGGTAATGGTGGTCAAAGTGGTCATGGTGGTTATGATTGTCACGGTGTTCACGGTGGTCATGGTGGTCACCGTGTTCACGGTGGTCATGGTGGTCATGGTGGTCATAGTGGTCATGGTGGTTACGGTGGTCCCGGTGGTCATGGTGGTCGCGGTGGTCATGGTGGTCATGGTGTTCACGGTGGTCATGATGGTCATGGTGTGCACGGTGGTCATGATGGTCATGTTGGTCATGGCGGTCATGGTGGTCAAGGTGGTCATGGTGGTAATGTTGGTCACGGTGGTAATGGTGAATTGGAGTGTACCAGAGATATATACGAAGATATATACTCACCAAACAATTGGTTATCAATAATCGGCGTTTTTTCTTAAGCCTTATCTACCCAATTTCTGTGAAGTTCTAAATAGTAGAAACATGATACGTCATAAAGAAGTTTCACTTCTTACCTGTGTACTCTGGTACACACACTACTTTTTTTTTAGCATTTTGCAATGCACAGTATTTTTTGTTATTGTAAAAAACATTTTGGGTATGCAGCCTCCCCACCCCTCTAAATTTCAACACTTGATTGATCGAAAAAATCAAATTTAAACCATTTACAAGCTGGTGTAATTGAATCTTTCTTGAGTTACCATAAACAGCTATGGATAAGATTTAACCTGAAGCAATATTTTTGGTGTGATTTTTGATCAATGTATTTATGTATGTGATTGTAATTTACTATTGACATTTACGATTAAACATTTATTTTCCTTTGCGATTATGGTCTGGCAATATAAAAAGTTCTTTTACATTCACGGAACCCTTGGCGAGCGAATTTTATTCGCACTTGTCTGACCTTTGTTCGTTTGAAATTCGTTTTCGATTCTACAATATTGCACATTATACAGTGACATCGACGTCATCTAGAGCCGGAGGATTAGCCAAACAACCTCCGCTACAACAATAACAATGTCATCCGTCGTATAACAACATCAGGGATAAATATAATAGATGTTTATGTCAGGTGCTTCAAGACCCCTTAATATAGAAAAATCAATAATCCTCAAAATACAAGGAAAATTAATTCATATTGAAAGTTTTTAGGTTTTTAAATCTTAATCTATTGTTGAGAAAGATCAAGAAAGTTTTCCACTTCATTTTAATAATTTATTTCATCTACTAATAAGCACAAAACTAAAAGTAAATTCTTACATGAATTCTTTCTTCTGAATGAGTTTTTAAATGCCATTTCAAACTTGGTTTGTTTGTAAATTCTTTATTACATTCAGAACATTTAAACAACCTTTCACGTGTATGTATGTTCATATGTACTTTAAGTCCAGATCTGGTGGCTAGCTTCTTATCACATAGTTTACAAGAAGTCTGAAAACAAACAGAAAACAATTTTAAAATTTCTTCAAATGGTTTTTCAAACATGCTAATAATCTTTATAACTGTGAAACATTATAACTCTGGCGGCAATGCCCGATTTACGCGCGCTATGCACCTGAGCAAAAATATGCGAACTATGTTTTTAAAAAATAATGTATATAACGTAATTATAGAAAAAAACATTACGGAAACAAAACATTTAAAAAAGAAAAGAAAAACGGAAACATTACATTTTTTTTAATAGTACATTATTTAATTACGAGCTAAAGTGATACTTTTTGTGTTGAGTCTATAGTTTGATCAATTATAGACGAAACACAAAAAGTCACTTTAGCTCCGAATTAAATACACTATTTTTTCGGCAAACGTTTAAATTTTTTATATATATGAAATTAATACATCAAACTTTTTATAAATATGAATTTGTATCGTCATAATTACTTCCAAAAAGAGAAAAAAACATTTAAATTTGTATGAATAAAATTTTTTTTATCAAAGCAGCCTTTTCAAAATTTCATAATATGAGAATCAACTTATTTTTTGTTGTCATGGTTATACAATATGTTTGGAAAAATAACAAACTAACAAATAACAAATGCTACTTTACAGCCTCCGTAATATAAAATAAAAATGGCGTTACTTTTGCTGTCGCTAGACGTTACTTTTACTGTCAGGCTAAAAAGTAAGACTTTAGCCAACTCCCTAGCGGCAGTAAAGTTAAACTTTACAGCCGTTTGCCGAAAAATTGCTTTATTCGCACTAAAACATTACTTTTTTAAAAACATAGTTCACATACAGGTGTATAGCACGCCTTATAGTCGGTAACGTAAACGTTAACGTTAACTTAAAATAAAAGACTTAAAGTAAAAGATACAAGAATTTAATATGTTATAGTTAAAATTATAGTTTCAAGCTAAACCAAAACTTAGCGCGGGGTTTTTACAGCCTTTTGGTTGTTTTTGCTGCTATTATTTAGTTTTTACTTAATTACAAACATTTGTTTTGCCCTCTAGTAAGCACAAATGACAAAACCTTAAAAAAAATCTTACCTGTAATATTTCTTTTCCATGAATTTTTGAATGATGCCGGCTCAAATTTCTTACACGTCTAAATTCTCTATCGCATTCAGAACATTTAAACAATTTTTGAGGTAAATGAATTTTCATATGTTGTTTAAGTGTCCATTTGGTTGCTAACCTTTTATCACACAATTTGCAAGAAAACTGAAAAAAAGCAGAAAAAATTTATGAGTTCTGAATAGATTTTAAGCAGCAACTTTCCACCTTTCTATCCTTTCGTCCCTGTGATACGGGCATATATATACCCAAACTATAAGACGGGACTCTTGTCCTCTATTACAAACCATAAACCCGTTGTCACAATTTCCTGCTATAGTAGCTAATGTAACCTCTGCTTCCACCTGGGGAATAGGTTGCACTACTAAACGTTATAACTGATATGTCTTGGATGTAGCTTCTATGCCCTACCATGCATACTTATGCTTCAACATAAACACCTTGTAACATATGTATGACCAATCTAAATTAACATACAATACATATGTTATTTTTCCCATTAAATTAACTTAAATAATTAAGCAAGCCATCAACCAAAACAAATAACAAATAATTCCCACAATGTGTTTTAAATTATGTAATTCAACTTGTATAAAATTATATTAAATTTGATGACAACCTAAAATATTACAAAATGAAAATAATATTAAATTTTGTGGTATATTAACTTTTTTTAAATTATTAACGAATAATATATTTGAATTTAAATTAAGTTTTTAGTTCCATCTATGTTTTATTATTCTAATTATATTTAGTTAAAGTGTACGCCGCAAGAAGCGGACATATTAAAAGAAGAGAAAAATAAGAAAATGTCAATTAAAAACGTGAACGTGAACGTAAGATCATGTGTCTAAGATTTTTATAATATAATAAATGTTAAATAAACGAAATAATTGTTAAAAACGAAATAAATATTTTAAATCGAAAACTGCAGAATACGACAATTTATGGAAGTAAATATATTTTCCGCTGAATAAGGTAAATATATCTATTTCATATATGATTGACCGATATTACCGGTATATAATAAATCGATCATTAATTGGCTAATCAATTAATCTATTAAAATAAATGTAAACCTAGGAGGGGGTTTCTATAGAATATAGTGGAGAAATTATATACTAGCTGTACTATAAATTAAATGAAAAGTGCAATCAAAAATCAATGAATAAACATATCTTAAAGTTTAAAGCACAGTTTTATTTAAACCTTTTACTGAAAGAAAGTCTGCCCAATAGTCCTTAGTCTACGGGTTTAGCATGGGGTTCCCCAGCACTAGAAATCACTTTCCATCATATATTAAAAAGAAATCAAGTGGACATCACATCAAGGCAGCTCAACAGATACGTCCACCATAACCAACCGGAGAGTATTCTCCACTTTAGGAAACCCAGGCAGACCGATTGGGATCTTTGAAAGTAAATCTTCGGGATAATGTAGGATTGTATGTAAGAATCAACTCCACAATGGAACTTGACCACACTGAAGCATACCATCGAAACTCTTTAATTACTAAGTCTGAAATGACCAGAGGTGTTAATTAGGTTATTAATAACTATGTTTGCTTTCAAATTGTAATAAGGAAATAAATATTTAAATATCTTTTAAAACAATTTAACACAGATGGCAAAATTAGATGTACAGACTAGAAAACCATTTAACTAGAAGTTTTGTTAGATAAATAATTTTCCGTTACAGTTTTTTACAAAAAGTAAAAGTGGGTGGCGCAGTCAGCGTATTGAACGTATAACATCACATTTTGTAGTACATATAACTAATTTATAATACTTTAAAATAGTTAAATTAAGTTTTAGTATCTATACTTATTACTTAATTAAGATTAAGAATTAGCACATTTTCTACATATTTATTGCCTTTCTATATTGACGCCACCCACTTTTATTTTTTGTAAAAAACTGTAACGGAAAATTATTTATCTAACAAAACTTCTAGTTAAATGGTTTTCTAGTCTGTACATCTAATTTTGCCATCTGTGTTAAATTGTTTGAAAAGATATTTAAATATTTATTTCCTTATTACAGTTTGAAAGCAAACATAGTTATTAATAAAAGATTTAACGTTTGAATATAGCCTTTGTTTCTTTGGAACATCGTGTTGTGTCAATGAAAAATTTATTTTTTAGTTTTTAGTTCATTTTCAATAAAAGTGTGTTTTTTAAAATTTTTTTTTATTTCTTCTATTCTTTATTTTTATTTCTTCTATTCTTCATTTTTTAGCACAGAAAAAATTGTCAACTTGCAGCGTCATTTTGAAATTAAAACTCAATATAAAACAAATTCAAAAAATCTCCTTAACGCCAATACCGCCATCTAGAAAAATAAAACTCCATATAAAAAAATTCAAAAAAAATAATCAAAAACACTAATCCAATTTTTTGCATACAATGTTCATTGTTTTTTTAAGATGGCGTGAAAGATTAGGGCTTGTAGAATATCGGAGGTTTTGACGTTACTAATTGTTTACTCATTTACTCATTGTTTACGTTCTTTACTCATTGTTTTTTAGTCCTATTATTACATATGAGATGGCGTTTTTATTTTCAGAAATTTTACATTATGCTCAGTATTCTGCTCGAGCGAAGCTAAATTTTAACAAGGTCTCCACAAAAATACAGATAAAACTGAAGTAAAAATGTATGTAGACATTTGTGTAGAGATAAGTTTTGACAGTTGTCGGACATTTTAGCCATTAACCCATTTTCAGTCTTTTTTTTCCTTTTAATTTGATCTACACGCTCAACCTCAAGAGCATTATTATTTATTTCGTTATCGGCACTCTCGAAAATGTTTTCAAACTACGAATCATCTAAGTATTCGGCTTCAAAATACATTTTGAAAACTAAAGAGGATAATTTTTTTTTACAAACGCACAATTACTAAATACAATAAAAATGTCAAAATTTAGCGTTCAATTTAATGTCTCGTGCATTTAATTTGCTGCGAAAACTGTGTAGACATTGTAGTAGAGCCATCTATATTACAATGCGCAAACTATCATTTTGAAATTATTTCCGCGTCGAGCAGCATAATGATCAGCGAACTCATTAGCAAAATTTTTTATTTTATTTTTTAAGAGCTAAATTTCACGTCAAATTTATATGAAATTTTTAGCTTCGCTCGAGCAGGATACTGAGCTTTAGCTGGTATTAATCGAAAGTTTGTTTTAAAAAAATTTATTACTACATATATATCAAGCATAGTATAAAACATGTATTATTTAGGTCACAAAACTAAATAAAATTGTTTGAATTTTCAAACACATAGTTGTATGGAAAATATTTACAATTTTCGTCTACTTTTATACTTGAAAACTATACTTAAGACTAATTATGTTTAATATTTAGTCAATAAGACTTTATAAACAAATTAAAGTTGTTTAATTGTAACCGATGTAGTTTTTTTTTTATCTCTTATCTGTAGCGGGTTTACAATGTAAACCGGAACATCAAATTCTTTTAAACAAATATCAAAACCGTCACTATTTTTAGTCTGTGTCTGATTGTATGCAAAATACAAAACATATGCAAAATATAATCAATCAGATAATGGGAAGTCAAGTTAAATAAAAGTGTGTAAAAACCCATTTTTGACACATATGAGTGTCATATGAAGCAGCACTTAATTTAAGAAACAGTACAATATTTGAAGTGAAACTTCTTTATCGGCGGAGGATAGAAATGTTTAATACAAAAAATCGTCACAATTTTCGGTTACGCGCCATGTTGTTTTAAAAAATAATAAACATTATGTTTTTAAATCTAGTAAACATTATTGGTCATTGTGGTCATGGTGGTTATGGTGGTCACGGTGGTCATGGTGGTCATGGTGTTCTCGGTGGTTATGATGGTCATGGTGTTCACGGTGGTCATGATGGTCATGTTGGTCATGGTGGTCATGGTGGTCATAGTGGTCATGGTGGTTATGGTGGTCACGGTGGTCATGGTGGTCATGGTGGTCATGGTGGTCATGGTGGTCATGGTGTTCACGGTGGTCATGTTGGTCATGGCGGTCATGGTGGTCGAGGCGGTCATGGTGGTGATGGTGGTCATGGTGGTCATAGTGGTTATGGTGTTCACGGTGGTCATGGTGATTATGGTGGTCACGTTGGTCGCGGTGGTCATGGTGGTCATGGTGTTCACCGTGGTCATGGTGATGATGGTGGTCATAGTGGTCATGTTGGTTATGGTGGTCACGGTGGTCATGGTGGTCATGGTTATCATAGTGATCATGGTGGTTATGGTGGTCACGGTGGTCATGGTGGTCATGGTGTTCATGTTGTTCACGGTGGTCATGATGGTCATGTTGGTCATGGTGGTCATAGTGGTCATGGTGGTCATAGTGATCATAGTGGTTATAGTGGTCACGGTGGTCATAGTGGTCATGGTGGTCAATGTGTTTACGGTGGTCATGATGGTCATGTTGGTCATGGCGGTCATGGTGGTCATGGTGGTCAAGGTGGTCATGGTGGTCCTAGTAGTTATGGTGGTCATGGTGGTCACGGTGGTCATGGTGGTGACGGTGGTCATGGTGTTCATGTTGTTCACGGTGGTCATGATGGTCGTGGTGTTCACGGTGGTCATGATGGTCATATTGGTCATGGTGGTCATAGTGGTCACGGTGGTCATAGTGGCCATGGTGGTTATGGTGGTCACGGTGGTCATGTTGGTCACGGTGGTCAATGTGTTTACGGTGGTCATGATGGTCATGTTGGTCATGGCGGTCATGGTGGTCATGGTGGTCAAGGTGGTCATGGTGGTCCTAGTAGTTATGGTGGTCATGGTGGTCACGGTGGTCACGGTTTTCAAGGTGGTTATGGTGGATATGGTGGTCATAGTGGTAATGGTGGTCAAAGTGGTCATGGTGGTTATGATGGTCACGGTGTTCACGGTGGTCATTTTTTTACCTACACCAAAAATCTTTTTTGTATATGTTCCGGCAAATAATCTCCTATCCAGACACCGATTAGGCGGCTAGAGCCAAGTCGAATAATCTTGGGCGTTACAACGGCAGTTTGAATCATAATATATTAATAAAATATATAAATATTGAATATTTGAACACATTTCTATCATTTTTGTTCTAATGACAACCTTGGCGTTCAAGGTTCCTGGAAAATCAGTTGTTTTAAGAATTCAATAAGCGTTGTTGTCCTTGATCTAGCTGAAAATAGTCAAGCTCATATTTGAAAACTTTTGCACATGTAAATACAACATAAATCTTTTCAAAATTAAAAAACAATAGTTCATGTCTAGAGGTTGAGGCTTTTGGGCTGTTGAAATAAAAACAAACGCAAACGGCAATGCTTTTATCATTTTTGGGTATATTATGTTATTTAAATTAATCTTAACTCTTAGGTAAATTTTTAAACTTTAGTCTCAGAAATTTTCAGCTTTGTCCCAAGAGGTTCCAATATTATAAGAATTATAATGCACCTAATGCAAGAAAAATCTCAAGCCATTAAATACCATAGGAAAATTATCAAATTCTCTTTTGTTTTATTTTTTTCACTGAATAAAACCGTTCGAAAAAAAAATAAATAAAAACAAAAAATACAACAAAAAAGATGATTTTGAATTAAAATGGTATAATTGTAGTTGTGACGTAGTTCATTTGGATCTTTGGTGGACGTTGATATGATCTTTGGTGGATTTAATATGTTATAACTAATTTTAAACAAATTAAACAAAACTGTTCCGAAATTGCATAAAGCAGTTTCGGTGAATGTATTTAATTTGTTTTGTGAAATTTGTTGGATCATTTCATTTCTACTTAGTTTTTTTATTTAAACTAATTTAACACATCTGATTCTACTAGTTTGCTTATCTGTCTGATCAAGAAATCTACCTATTTCTAGCGGACATCCTGCCGTTCGGACTTTTTTCATACAAACCATTAGATCGTTAACTGAAATAAAATTTTACCTGTAAATTTGCTTGTGCATGAATTTTCATATGAACTTCCAAAGCATTTTTATATGTAAATTCTTTTTGACAGTGTGAACATTGAAACAGGTTTTCGCGTGTATGAGTCGTCATATGATTTTCGCATTCCCTTTTTCCTTTAAACTGCTTATTACAAAATTGGCATGGAAACTGCATATAAAATAAAAAAACATAAAAGATAACGTTGAATGCATTCAAAAAATGATTTTATTTGAAGAATGTTGTAGCTGAATTAACCCTACCTTAATTCTTTCCGGATCATGAAGTATTTTGTGCCTCTCCAAATTTCCGTTTGACACAAATTTTTGATTACATTCTGAACATTCGTATGGTTTCTCATCCGAATGACTTATCATATGACTCTTTAATAGCGAGTTGGACCGATGTTTTTTATTACAAATTTTGCATTCGTAACGTTTGTCGATATTTGATATCTATGAAAAAATAAAAATTATTATTAGTGATAGTTTAGTTATTGCTCTTAAATTTAATTAAAATGATTGACATAATATAAATTAAAATGCAATATTTAAAAATAAACTATTTTATTATGTTTATTTTTAAATTTTTATTTTATTAATAATAATATAAGCTTCCTTATAGTAACAATTGAATTTGATTTTTGTTTGGTTGAATATCGATTTCGACTACCGTCATCATCAGTTCTTAGATTATTATTAAAATTTTTAGTTAAACTATTGTCTTATATATTATTTCAACTGCTGTTTTTAGGTAGAGTTCATATAAAAATCTACCTATTGTAATGTGCCTTATCTCAGAATTTCGGAAAAATTTTTGTGCCAAACGTGAATCAACAAAATCTAACACACGTGGTTAAGAAACTACAGGCTTTTTTCTAAAAAAAAATTGATTTTTTAAACCCGTTATAACAGATACTAATATTTTAAAAATATTAACATATTTAGAATTTTTGGAATCTTTTTTATTAATTTGTTTTAAAAATAGACCTCTGCAGTTAGAGGTTCCTGAGTGAGCGGCTCCAACAAAAAAAAATTTTTTTGAAACAACCGGCACTCTCACGGTCGCATTTGTAAGGCCAGATAAAAAAACCTTTTCTAAAAATGTGCGTTTTATTAATATCTTGGACAAGTTCAAATCATTTGACAAATCAGTCAAATCCGACACATGGTTAAGAAACTAGAGGCTTTATACTGGAAAAAAAGTGATTTTTAGATCCGTTATAACGGCCGTTTCGGTATTAATATTTTTAAAAACTTCATAAATTTAGAATCTTTGAAACCTTTTTAATCAATTTCATTCAAAACAAACACCTCTGCAGTTGGAGGTTTCTGAGTGAGCGGCTCCAACAAAAAAGCTTCTAAAACACAAAATGCGTTTGAATCAACCGGCACTCTCACGGTCGCATTTGTGGAGCCAGATCAAAAAACCTTTCTTGAAAATGTGTGTTTTATTAATATCTTGGGTAAGTTCGTAAATCAGAAAAATCTGACACATGGTTAAGGAACTAGAATTTTGATATTTTGCAGTAATTGCACGACATATGATATAGAGTAGGTTTGTGTCATAGATTGTCACACATATGATCTGTGGTAGATTTGATAATTGGTTGTTGCAAAATTGGATGGATATAGTTTTGCTTATATGTAGCTAATTTTTTTAAAAATTTGTTCGATATCTGTTTGTAATTAGTTTGTTTTGTTTAAACTAATCTGATACATCAGATTCTACTGGCACACAAAACGGTATAATCTCGAAATCTACCTATTTCTAGCGGATATACGTAACGCTTGGACTTTTTATTATTATGTCATATATTTTCTTAGATATAGTGTTGATTTTATCATTTAAAATGTTGTTATTGTTTTTATGTTTATATATTTCTATTCTTCCAATCTATCTAGATGTTGTCCTTTCCTTTTTTATGCAATATGGTTAAATTTCTGTTGATATTGTATTTGTGTATTTCTAAACACAATTACTATTCTATTTTAAAAGTTGGGCATATCTTGATTTTGGATCACTTTTATTAATTTCACTGGTGTGTTCAATAAATCTTTTTGTAAATGACCGCCCCGTTTGACCTATATAAAATTTACTGCAGTCATCACAGGTAATTTTATAAACACCTCCGTCTAAAGTTTGGGTTTTTGGGGTTTTTAGGTAATTTTCTATTTTATTTTTGTTATTGTAAGCTCCAATATAGCCATATTTTGTTAAAGTTTTTTGCATTATTTTGAATGTTGTTTTATTATATGTTACGCCATGTATTTTTTACCTGCTAAGTTTTCTTCTTTCCTGAATGTTGTTTGGGCTTGCAAATATTTCTTGTTTTTATGTTTTCTATTTAATGTGTCAATTATTTCGTTTTTATATCCGTTTTTACTTTTACCATGTATTTTATGTTATTTAATTCGTCTTGATAATTTTCTGCATTCATTGGTATATTGTTCAATCTATTGATCATGTGGTTGTATGCAGCTATTTTATGTTGGTATGGATGATGTGATTTAATATTTACTGTTTGATCCGTTTGGGTTGTTTTTCGGAATATTTTGAATGTGTGTTTTGAATCTACATTTTTTATTGATAAATCCAAGAAATTTATTGTGTTATTTTCTTCATTTTCTAACGTGAATTTAATGAAAGTAGTCCAGGCATTTTAGTATAAAAAATGGGTCAAGCTCGGAATGAGAGTAAGCTGAATTTTCGTATACATCTTTATTTTGGCGTTCAGAAAGTTGCCTCAAAAGTCTCAAAATAAATCGTGTCTGCGTCGTAAGTTATTTAAGGTCAAAGGTAACAAAAAACAGTTTTTAGCGATTATCTCGGTTTCCATTGCTCCAATTATGTTAACATCTATTACAGAAATTGTAGAGCATAAAATTTGTGACCAATTTTTATAAGAAACATTTTTTCATGCGCTCAACCGTTTTTGCGATAGAAGGCGGTGAGCACACAGCGCTCAGTCATACGTACTGTAATGCAAGGTCAACCGTGAATATCTGTGAATATTGCCTTGAAATTTTAGTAATTGTCGATTATTCTCGTTTCCGAGCTCGGCAACGACGGACGTAAAATTTTGAAAATTACGGCTAAATTTGTGTTTTATCTGTGAGAAACCACATGCAGAAGGTGATGCGTGGCTTGAAAACTTAAAAAACTGCAAGTATCGATTGAAATTATGGTGACATAGACTTCTTAAATATTTTAGCTTCTGTGAATGTGCATTTTTTTGTACATACTTCGGTTAATCACATAGGTTATACACCTCTAATGCTTTATGCACGTGTCAACGATAGGAAAGGAAAGGTGAAAAGGTTAATTTTTAATGACTTGGGATAGGACTGGAGTGATAGTGTTGGTGTACTGTTGATTTAAAAGCTTACAGATTGTATGTAGCGGGAAAAAACATTTTGTGGTAATCGATTCCACCAGTATACGGAACGTGAAATGAAGGAGTTATTATAGCTAGATGTTCTCACATATGCGACCTCTATGGTATGTGTATGGTAATTTAACGATTGTCTAGTGGCTCGTGAATATTTACGCAATGGTGGTATTAAATCATGTGCATGTTGTGTGTCAAAAAGTGTACATCAGTAAAAATTCTATAGCGGCATCGAAACGACGCTTAGAAGGAGATAAACCTTCATCACACCTCGTAAAAAGAGGAATGAAGTGTTTGATTAAAAAAAACTGTGTTTTTTCTGTGGCCAAACAGCTGATGCAACAGCAGAGTCAAGAAAAAAAGAAAACTACTTCACCGCCCTCTATCGCAAAAACCACTGAGCGCATTAGAAAATCTTTCAAAAAAAGTTTATTGCAAATTTTATGTTCTACATTTTCTATTATAGATCTCAAGCTTTAATTTGATGTATTACAAGTGCATATTAAAAATAAAATTTGTTTGGTTTGGTATTCACTATTTCTCAGGATTGGCTCATATAGATTGTTAATATACAACAAAAAATTTCGACTAACCACCCAAAATCTAATTACAATAAGCCACTAAACATATTTCTAAAAAATAATTAAATAAAGTTCTAATTGATTTATAATGTAAAACGGAAATCAAGTAATCTAATAACCAAAAAACTTCTTAATTAACAAAAACTATAATCAAATAATTCATTGAAAAGCATAGCTGCATTTTTCTATTTTCATTCATAATTTCATTCATATAAATATTAACTTACAATTTCTGATTGGCTAAAAGCATTTGAAAATTATTATAAATTCTATCAGAAATTGAAGTAAAAACGGTAATTAATAAAATTTAGAGAGAGCAGTCTTAAACTATGCCGCGAATCGCGGGGGCCCAACCTAATGGACCCCAAACCTTTTCCAGCCTGAAGTCCGAGTTTTACATAAGTTGAATTACTGTTCGTCGAGGAAATATCAAAAAATAAGTTTTTCAAAATAATTTATATTCAAAAAATAAATAGTGTTTGTCCCCGAATAATTTTTACTCAAAAAGAAAATAGTGTTTAAAAGGAAAACAGTAGTTTTTCCAAAATAATTTATTTTCAAAAAGAAAATAATATTTTTTCTGAAAAGTAATTTCATATTTAAAAGGCAAATTGTATTCCAATATTAAATTGTTAATAACAACAAAGTTGTGTGTGAAAAAAATAATAAGAAGAGTTATTTCTCACGAAAAACCTTACGAGAATAAGTCAAACAGGGATTGGTATCAGGTAAGAGTTTCTTTTCTATTAAATTAAGTGTATAGGAACACCCATAAAACATCCACGTCATAAACATTGATGCTGTCAGTTGTATTTCACCTCAACTGACACAATAGGATGGTTTTGAACCACCTTCATATACGAAACCGGTGGCTCTAAACCTCCACAATTGGCCCAACCGGTCAACAACTTTTTCCACAATTGGCCTAGCCGGTCAACATTCTCCACAAGACTATAATATTTTTATGTTTTGTTTTTGTCTGTAAATATGTGATTTAATTTTCAATGTTTTGAGTGCATTTTGATTTAAAAATTTTAACTCAATTATTGTGTTATAATTTTTAAACGATCTTCCAGTTTGACATACATAAATTTTCTGACATTTGTCACTTGTTAACTTACAAACAAATGTTGCATTATTTGTCTATATGTTTATTATTGCGTAGTGAAAAAGTTGATTTTATATTTTTATTTTTGGATGTACTGAAATATTATCTTGTTCCTTCAGTTTTAGATAACCAAGTCTCTCTGTCGCGAGCCCGAACTGCCTTGCAAAGTTTCACATATATTTTATTTTAAGTCCGGCATGAGACTTATCGGGTTATGTAGGTCATCCCCACGATTGTAACCCGCAACTTATCTCATACACTAAGTGGAATGTTTGTATATGTGATTGCAATAAACCAGGATCCGTATTGCTTTCCTACTTAATTTCAATCTTTTTTAACATATTTTTTTGATGTGAAACATCTATCGACGCGACTTAAAAGAAAAAATGAATGATTTTTCGTCACAAAAAACGGTATATCTATTTTATGCGATCATACCTAGTGAAAAATAATAAATATTTTGAACAGTATGTCATATTTTCTCTAGTGTAAACTTTATAAGAAAGAAAATTATTTTGATCTTTATTGATTTTGATATGTTGTATCAGTGATAACGATATTGATTTTGATATGTTGACAGTGATATGTTGTATCCCTTGGGTACCACCAATTAGGTTAGAGTGTAGTAGTCTCTCATGTATTATAATGTTGTGTTGTCGTGATTTTGCTGCAGCATGGCTGCTCTTCGTTCGTGTTGTCTCAATCGTTTCATCATACTTGCGTGATGATTTCATTTAGTTGTCTTTTAAGCTCAAAATAATTTGCATGAGGCTAAGCGGTGTGATTGATTCTCCCATATGCTGTTTGTTGTTGTTGGAGCTTAATTATATAAAACAACTATATTTGTTAATTGTTTTAAGCTCTTATTCCTTTCAACTTAATCAAAAGGAATAATTATTGTTCGTACTGTTATATAAAACACTTTATTTTTTTTCTTATTTTAAATTAAATTATATGATTTTATTTATTTTTATTTATGTTTAACATGTATATATATATTGATAGGTATCTTAGATGAGACTGCTAAAAAAAACTAATTTTAATTCTAAGAATGTAAATGTTGATTTTTTTTTTATTTCTTTATTGAAGGTGGTCCATATTAAAAAACTAAGAGTAAAACTAATTTCATTGGTTATCATTGGTTATCAATTATAAAGGGAGTTGAAACAAATATGAATATAAAGTTAAACAAAATAAGGAAAGGGAAGAAATTATTGAAAGTTTTATTATTAATATTTGGGAATTTCCGAAATTATAAAAAATGAAAATCTGCATGCCAGATGTTAAATTTATTTTGAGAAAAATTTTACAATATGAATGCTCAAAACTTTTGTGATCCAAACACTTACCGCGGGTCGTGTTAACTTACATTTTACAATGGGTAAATAACTACCAATGATAGAAAAAGCAGTAAAAACTAAAAAAAATTGATTATCACCTATTGTAGAATCACATCCACATTCGGGAGGAAAAGTTGTCTACAATTTTTTTTCATTCAAAATATCAAAATTTATTTTTTTGAAATAACAAGAAAATAACAACTTTATGTAACTTCAAAATATCTGTTTTGGAGAAACTTTTTATTTCCAAGTTGACGGGTCAGTCGATCAGATGATGTTTGTTCGTTTTTTTCGAAGGATGGACGAGTTTTAAATTTTTCATTAGTTAAACGTCTTTCGTGGTCCGTGGATGAGTATATGGCATTCGAGTATTTCGTCTTGATAAGCCATGCGTATTTTCTGGTCAAGCAACTAATCGAAACTATTGCCTTTAATCTAGTTTTGCGATATCTTTTAGAGTGTGAAGCCCAGTTATTCCAACAATTGAATATTTTTTACATTTAAATGGGGTTTTATTCATATAAACTTTTGTATGGATTTTCAAGGCAAGTTCATCCGTAAAGTTTTTCTTGCACGTCTTTCAACCATGCATTTTTATAACAATTTCAGATCTAGAGAGATCTAAGCTTTATCCCAGTTTAGGCACTATTAATAAAAAAAAAAATTTTAAATTTCAATTCTGTTGAGTAATGAGTATATACAAAGAATCATTAATCAAAATAAAAGTTTGGAATCAACACTTAAAAAAAAGATGTGGGCATTTGAAAAACAAATATTTCATACAAAAAAAAACAAAATATCTTTTGTCGATTATGATGGTTAATTTATATGTACCTACCGTTTTCATGCAGACCTTCAATCAATAATAGTC
This sequence comes from Diogma glabrata, assembly GCA_963693315.1. Taxonomy (NCBI): domain Eukaryota; kingdom Metazoa; phylum Arthropoda; class Insecta; order Diptera; family Cylindrotomidae; genus Diogma; species Diogma glabrata. Next base: position 24,973,282 of record OY856188.1, on the reverse strand, counting down.
CCCTCACCAACCCCTCCCTTCTTAACCGTCACTTGATCTGATAGATTTTTGTTTTATCGGTCAAATATATTATTTTATTTTTCATTCGCTTCACTTCTGCGACCTTGCAGACTTTTGATCGATGATATTTTTTTTATTGCATATAAATTAGTCCAAAATTGACAAAATCTGGCATTCTAAAAAATAGTTTGTTTCGCTTGTTTAAAATTTTTTTTTCAAATGATTGTATTTTTTTGAAGAGTTGCCACACTTTTATTTTAATCAATAATTACTTGTTAAATAATTAAAAATAAAAAAATTTTTTTATTAATATCGCTTAAACTAGGAATTTACCATATCTTATTTGCCTGATTTAGTATTTACAACGAAATATACTTACATTTTTAATGCTGATCTCATCATGTTTCAATTTAATTTGTCCAGCATTATTAGAGGAAGTTATAGTTTCCTCACTCTCGGTTTCATTTATTTCTTTTTTAATTTTATCACCTATTACTTCGTTTATTCCTTTTTTAATTTTATCATCTATTGCTGGCTGAAATTGAATTAAAATTGTTAGTTTCAATTTATTTCTATAATTATGATAAAATACATACTTCTTGCAAATATTCCGGTTCTAATTGAATGTTTATTTCATCTTTAATTACGAATTTTTCCATTTTAATTTATATATTGAAATATTTTGTCAACACTCACTCAAATCACTGTCACAAATAAAAACGTCGCTACAACAACAACATTCCAAATCTGACATACGTGGCTTTAGAATTCGTTACTTTGGAAAAAACGGAACCTGTTGTATAGTTTCAAACGTTTAAGCCGTTTTTGAAATGAAAACTTCTTTAGCATCGTTGTGTGTTGTGTTTTGAAAGTCGATGAAACGAAAAAGTGACAGTAAAAAGAGAGAGCAGACACATAAATTCTTGTGAGTACTTGTATGTAAATTTTCACAAACTTTAAATAAGTGTGTATTTTTTTTTTATTACAATTTTAAATTTGAATTTTTAAGTTTAATATCAATTTTTAAATTTGATAAAAACTAAAATAATTAAAAAAGTTTTATAATTAATATGTAAATAAAATTGATAAATTTCATCTAATTTTATAATTGTATTGAATTAATCTCTTTTTTAATTTTTTTGCACATCTATGTTTATTTAATTCAGAAAATGATCAAATACACGCTTATTTAAAGTTTATGAAAATTTACATACAAGTACTTACAATCATTATCCTCAATATCATTTTCAATTAAGGCATAACCTTGCACCTTTGAAATATCCCTGGGAATAGCATCTGAAAAAAGTAACGCATGAGGTTATAGACATGATGTACGGTGATTATTCATCTGACATAAAAGTAGTGAGTATTAGTACAAAATATGTTGATTAGAAAATATTTGAGTACTTACTATGATCACTTTCACAATTTTGAACAGTAAAATCATCATTATGCGTAATAGAACTATTATTTTCCACTTTCAATAACGCTTTTCGGCGTGCACGAAATTCACGAACACGTTGCGTTGCACTTTTTGCTGTCTTCTTCGGTGTCTTTTTAATGCTGTTTTCCCTTTTTTTTTTCTCGGTAATCGCGACAATATTCTGCATTCGGTTTTGGCATATTTGAAGAATTTTATTATAATAATATAAAAACGATGAAGAATTTAATACAAAAATGATGAAAAGACTCTACAGACGTATAATACGTGCACATATACAAAACACCACGGTGTTGTGATGCCTTTTCTCCAGCTTTTGTACTACGCATGCCCGTACAAACACGTAAATCTATTATTTAATTTTTCAGTCTCAATCTCTTATTTAATCTTCAGTTTCATTTATGAAAAATGCCCAAAAAGGATTTAAAATAGTTAAATAATAAACGAAACTACAAATTAATAATAATATTAATACAAGTGGTGTGTATAAATTTGTGAAATATATTCAATAAATTCATGTTACAATCAATGTTATATTGCTGTATGTAATCTGTCGTTACGTCGTTATATTTCTGTATGTAATAAGTCGTTACGTCTCTATTTTCTGTCTAATGATAATTAGACATCAGTAATTATGTATTAAAATTTACTGCAAAACCAATAATAATGCAAACATATTAAAAACAATTTAAAGACAACGCAAAACGATCTTGATTTGCAAGAAATAACAATTATTTAAGGTTTTCGAAATACAAATCAGCAGATCACATATGTCAAGTTTTTTCGGGAAAAAGGTGTACTATAAACAAAAAACATTGACTTTAGCATAAATTTATTGAATATATTTAACAAATTTATATATACTCTTGTATTAATACTATTATTAACTTGTAGTTTAGCTTATCATTTAACTAGTTTAAACTGTTTTTTGACTCTTTTCATACACAAAACTGAAGATTTTCCAGTAACAAAACATCACTACTGGCAACAAAAAACATTGATTTAACACAAATTTATTGAATATTTTTAGCCAGTTTATACATAATACTTTTATAAATGTTATTAGCAATTCCTAGTTAATTGTAAATAAAATTTCTTGTTTTAGTATTTTGCAATTGAGTTTTATTATTTATAAATTAACTAATTTTACTATATTTAATTTATGTGCTCGATCCGAGTTCGATTGTTACATCATCCTCAAGAGCTTACAAAAAAAAAATTGTAAGCTCCTGAGGATGATATAACAATCGAAATAGGATCGAGCACATAAATTACACTATTACACTGCTATACACTTGAGCTAAACTATGTGAACTATGCGAACTATGTTTTTTGTATACAACGTAATTATACAAAAAAACATTATGGAAACAAAACATTTAAAAAAATAAAATAAAAAAGGAAACATTACATTCATTACATTTTGTTTAAAAAATATTATTCGCGTTAAAACATTATTTTTTTAAAAAAACATATTTTGCATAGTTTAGCTCAAGTGTATAGCGGGCCTTATTCATCATGTTTCGCCAAGTACCAGCGGTAAAATCCATCGAATTTAATTCCTCGTTGGTGAAATGTTTTTCGTTGGTGAAATCAGCAAAGTCTGGAAATGAGGTTTTAATTTTGTATATTTAGGTATTGGAATTCGTTGACATCAATCAAAAAAATTTTCTTCGTTTTTATTTTTTTTTTTTTACCCCGGTCTTAAGATACAGGGTGTTGAAAAATCAAGAAATTGCTCGACCCTGGTGTATTGAAATGGTTCTACAGTCAAAACTACTGGACTGATTTTAATGTTATATAGCTCAAAATGTAGGTATTGAACAGAGCTAATCACACATTATATGACCTTGAACACTTTCTTTTTGAAAATAACGGTAAAAAGTTTAAATTCGGTTTTCTAGATATGCCATTTTTTAAATTTTTGATTTTTTAATATGTGAAAGATACATATGTTACTAACATTTTATAAAAAATTCAGGAGGGGAAATTTTTTTGTTTTTTTTTATTAATTTTATTGCAACATGCCTTAAAATTTTTCATCATAAAAAAAAGTGGAGTTAAAAAATTAAAAGTTTGTTTTGGATTTACATATATGTTTTTATAATAAATTTTTAATTTTAACTCAAAATAAATATTTTACATATTTTTTTTCATTTATTAAAATTTACATTACTAAATTCCGTAGAGTTAGAATAACGTTTAGCTATGATTGATCCATCATTTGTAGGAATGTATGAGTGATATCCTCGTGTTCCAGGAATTGTTTTTAAATTGGCGTATCTATCAGCTACTTGTTTCGTTTTGCAATGTAACCTGCCTCCGTTACATAGCAAAAATGTACATTATCTTGAAAATGGCTTGAACCTGCTGCCTAGTTATATAACTCCAGAGGTGTTGATATAACTTTGTCGTATTCTTTCTTAAAACTCGCTCTAGTTACTTTTCTTTTTACTTTTTCTCTAATTCCATCACATCAGAACTGCTCTAACCAGGTAACGAGGAGGTACAGTTCACCAAGGAGTAGTTAGTTGAAGACGTACAAACGATTTTTTTGATCGCAGTACTGTAGCCACTCTATATTCTGATCTAATAGACTAAGAGCCCACGACGGCCAGACCTTCGTTATTTTATAAAAGCTGAAAGTTTCTCTGCGCATACTCTCTACTAAGGTAGGAACGATTAACGACATATCAAGATTGGATCATGGTGGCTTTGTCAGGGAGCAGGTAACAAGTGGGCCTCCAAAGTTTCGTGAAAGTATAAAAGGTAATTTTTTTATATATTCTTCGGGACAGTATTAAAAGTCACGTCACCCATTGCCAGACACTTGCTATCGTGGCAACCCCCTGCTAGACGCCCTTAAACTTTATCAATTTGTTAAAGTTTAAGTTGTTTGGCAGGGGGTTACCACGATAGTAAGTGTCTGGCAATGGGTGACGTGACTTCTAATACTATCCCGAAGAATATATAAAAAATTACCTTTTATGCTTTCACGAAACTTTGGAGGCCCCTTTGTTACCTGCTCCCAGCCAAAGTCACCATGATCCAAACTTCATATATCGCTAATCGTTCCCACCTAAGTGGGGCTATGCGCAGAAAAACTTTCAGCTTTTATAAAATAACGAAGGTCTGGCCGTCGCAGGCTCTTGTTCTATAAGCTATAATCTTATCTGGTAATTGGAGTACACATAATATATATTTTTGTCAAAAATTATAATTTTGGTTTGGAGTGCAGTGGAATCTCAAATATATATATTTTTAATATATTAGTATATATTTATAATAAATAATAACTAACTAAACGTTTATTAGTTTTTTAGTATATATTTTTAATATATTTACAATAAGTTTGTGTCACAAAATTAATTATTTTCTAATTTAATTTTTTATTACATTTCTCAAATGTAAGGTTGCCCTAATGTCAAAACAATTTTGTTAGACACGCCCATTCACAGGGATTGTATAAAGTCATTGAGTGCGTTCGATTACTAAATGAGATATTAACCATTTAATGAATCATTTAATGAATGACAGATGACAGCGTTCGAGAACTTGAAAAACCGATTTCATTTAAATTTTCATTTAATGAAACCACGCCTCTTTTCATTTAATTTTAAATGCAGTAAATAGCATATTTAAGTTTTAATGAAGTTTTTTATTTAAAAACATTTCAAATCGAAAACCGTAAAATTTTGTTTTATAATTTTTAATTAATTTAGCCAATTGGGTATTACGAATTAATTGTATTATAATGAATTAAGGAATTAATTTTATATATAATAATTAATTCTCAATTGAAAAATATAAACAAAATGGATGAAAATTTTGAAATTAGTGAGAGATAAAACCAACAGCTCCTATTACCAATTACATTTAACGATTGAAAATAAAATTAATGAATAAGTTTTTGCAACCAATTTAATCACCAGTCTGGGGTGCGTTTCGAAATTAACTACGGTTAACCATAAGGTAA
>OY856188.1:24879053-24967665 GCA_963693315.1 Diogma glabrata | reverse complement strand
AGAGAGAGAGAGAGAGACTTGTTAACTTCCCTGTATTCCTAACTGTAACCTTCTATAACTGGATAAATCACAAAGAGTTTAGAAATGTGTATCATTTACCAAAACCAATAATTAATCTGAACACAGTCAGGGCCTGATCAGGATCTGGTCAGTCCAGAAAGGGCAAGAACTATTAGGGCAATATGATGGGGGTTTGTTACGGGAATACCCTTTCAGGGTTAACCATATTTGAATATTTTTAGACCTCTTTTGGTTTTTCGTATATGAACCCTAGTTGGACTATCTGATCAGGGCTTGATATGAAATGTCTTACTAAGGTTTGCCCTATTTAATTATATACGGTGAACATGGTTCATTGTATTAAAAGTAAATGTTTTTTGTATCAATAATCATATACCAGTGGTTATAATAGTATATTCTGTTACTAATATTAATCAACAGTGATCTTTGAAGTTCTCTGATTCTACTTTACAAAAACTAGTCAAATCGCAGCAAAAACAACCAAAAGGCTGTAAAATAATTTTAACTATAACATATTAAATTCTTGTATCTTTTACTTTACAAAAACTTCTCAATTAGTGTTTAATGACTAATTAATAAAATTTCTTATTGGCATTTTGTTTTCTAAACATATACCTTTATTATTTAATTTAAGTAAGATTCCAGGACTACATACCTTAATTCTACAATATATAATAAATATACACATATATTGAAATTTATTTAAACAGAGGAAATAATAGTTAAATAACTATTTAACTAGGCAGCAAAGTAGTAGATTTACTGCCGCGGCTGATAGTTCAAAACCGAGCGAGCGAGGCTAGGAATTCAGCCAAGGCAGTTAATCTACCTTGCTGCCGAGTTGAACATATTATAGAGATACTACTACGTCTACTCACCAACTTACCCAAATCAAAACCTATATAAATAAGTTATAAAGAAATTCCCATGACGACATAAATTTTATCAAAACAAAATAACAAATAAACATTCATTATTTCGTATCGTCAATTGTAAACAAATAAAGTTTATGAACTTAGATTCAAAACGTGTCATCACATATATTATGTTTCAAAACATTGAAACAATTTAAATAAAAGTTAAAATGCTTATGATGACTTGTACATTTTATTTGAAGAAAAATATAGAGCAAATAAATTGAAAACACTTTTATGTACATTTTTGTTGTTATTGCATTTTTGCAATAAGTAAATTTAAAACAATATAAATATGTATATTAATTGATTTAAGTGGGAATACATAATATATTAATTGATTTAAGTTTTAAGTGGGGAATAAATAATTTGTAAACACATAATTTATATACATTATTATATGATGGGTATTTGAAATAATATAAAAGAAATGATTTTTCATAATAAAAGGTAGAATCAGTTTGAATTTAAATAGTGTCTTTTATTTTTCTCTGATCCTCCCGACGACCTAAGTTGACGCACGTCAAACGGGTCTAACGGTTCTTTCCCTGGTGCAAAATTGTTTCGGCAAATTGTATCATCGAAAAACCGGACTGTTCAGGACATACGGACATATAGACAGTGTTATATCTCTGGTGAATTAATTTAAAATCAACAAAAGTTAAAATTGAAATAATGAATACACAGTCAGATAGCAAGAGTGTATAAATGTCGTTTACACACGACATCGAGAATGATATCATGATATACGCTCACCACAATATAATTTTTTCTCCGATTAATTACAATGATATGTAATTTAATAATTATTACTTTAAAAATAAAGCAAAATTTTAAAAATGAAAAAAAAAAATCGATTAAAAAAATTTTTCTTTTAATCGCAATATCATTTCTATGAAGTCTAATTATTTTGCTGCCTAGGCAGCAAAGTACTTGCTTTGCTGCCTAGGCAGGAAAAGTGCCACTTTGCTGACTGAAACAAGTCTGCAAAATTTATATTTGCTGTCTATCGGAGAAAAAATTTATTTTTTTTCCTGTAAAAACCGCACGCTTTCACTTATATATTTCTTGAACAAAAACCTTGGCGCGACCTTTTCTTAATAAGACAATAAAGCCAACAGTAGAGTGACTATGGTTGACCAATATAGTAATACTAGTATAAACATTATATTGAAATAACCATTGGTCAAATAGCAATCTTAAATGAATCACAATGAATGTTAAAATTCAGTTCGAAAAGAAATTTATTGATAGTGTAATTTCATAGTCATCGTTATATTGTAATAGTTGCCAATTACTAGAAATTCTTACAGCAAATCATGTCATATGTAAAATTTTGCATACCGTAATAATTTAAAGGTAATTTCAAATAGATTACTATACTTAAGCAAAATTGTAGAAAATATTATACTGACATAATTAATATAATCAGAAGTCCACCGCTAAAATCAAGGTAGATGTTTAGAAAACAAAATGCCAATAAGAAATTTTATTAATTAGTGTTTAATGATTTGAGAAGTTTTTGTAAAGTAAAAGATACAAGAATTTAATATGTTATAGTTAAAATTATAGTTTCAAGCTAAACCAAAACTTAGCGCGGGGTTTTTACAGCCTTTTGGTTGTTTTTGCTGCTATTATTTAGTTTTCACTTAATTACAAACATTTGTTTTGCCCACTAGTAAGCACAAATGACAAAACCTTAAAAAAAATCTTACCTGTAATATTTCTTTTCCATGAATTTTTGAATAATGCCGGCTCAAATTTCTTACATGTCTAAATTCTCTATCGCATTCAGAACATTTAAACAATTTTTGAGGTAAATGAATTTTCATATGTTGTTTAAGTGTCCATTTGGTTGCTAACTTTTTATCACACAATTTGCAAGAAAACTGAAAAAAAGCAGAAAAAATTTATGAGTTCTGAATAGATTTTAAGCAGCAACTTTCCACCTTTCTATCCTTTCGTCCCTGTGATACGGGCATATATATACCCAAACTATAAGACGGGACTCTTGTCCTCTATTACAAACCATAAACCCGTTGTCACAATTTCCTGCTATAGTAGCTAATGTAACCTCTGCTTCCACCTGGGGAATAGGTTGCACTACTAAACGTTATAACTGATATGTCTTGGATGTAGCTTCTATGCCCTACCATGCATACTTATGCTTCAACATAAACACCATGTAACATATGTATGACCAATCTAAATTAACATACAATACATATGTTATTCTTCCCATTAAATTAACTTAAATAATTAAGCAAGCCATCAACCAAAACAAATAACAAATAATATAGAACAAACTAAATTCCCACAATGTGTTTTAAATTATGTAATTCAACTTATATAAAATTATATTAAATTTGATGACAACCTAAAATATTACAAAATGAAAATAATATTAAATTTATGGAAGTAAATATATTTTTCGCTGAATAAGGTAAATATATTTATTTCATATATGATTGACCGTTCAATACGCTGACTGCGCCACCCACTTTTATTTTTTGTAAAAAAACTGTAACGGAAAATTATTTATCTAACAAAACTTCTAGTTAAATGGTTTTCTAGTCTGTACATCTAATTTTGCCATCTGTGTTAAATTGTTTGAAAAGATATTTAAATATTTATTTCCTTATTACAGTTTGAAAGCAAACATAGTTATTAATAAAAGATTTAACGTTTGAATATAGCCTTTGTTTCTTTGGAACATCGTGTTGTGTCAATGCAAAATTTATTTTTTAGTTTTTAGTTCATTTTCAATAAAAGTGTGTTTTTTAAAATTTTTTTTTATTTCTTCTATTCTTTATTTTTATTTCTTCTATTCTTCATGTTTTAGCACAGAAAAAATTGTGCACTTGCAGCGTCATTTTGAAATTAAAACTCAATATAAAACAAATTCAAAAAATCTTCTTAACGCCAATACCGCCATCTAGAAAAATAAAACTCCATATAAAAAAAATTCAAAAAATTTAATCAAAAACACTAATCCAATTTTTTGCATACAATGTTCATTGTTTTTTTAAGATAGCGTGAAAGAATAGGGCTTTTAGAATATCGGAGGTTTTGACGTTATTCATTGTTTACTCATTTACTCATTGTTTACTCATTTACTCATTGTTTTTTAGTCCTATTATTACGTATGAGATGGCGTTTTTATTTTCAGAAATTTTACATTATGCTCAGTATTCTGCTCGAGCGAAGCTAAATTTTAACAAGGTCTCCACAAAAATACAGATAAAACTAAAGCTAAAAATGTATGTAGACATTTGTGTAGAGATAAGTTTTGACAGTTGTCGGACATTTTAGCCATTAACCCATTTTCAGTCTTTTTTTTCCTTTTAATTTGATCTACACGCTCAACCTCAAGAGCATTATTATTTATTTCGTTATTGGCACTCTCGAAAATGTTTTCAAACTACGAATCATCCAAGTATTCGGCTTCAAAATACATTTTGAAAACTAAAGAGGATAATTTTTTTTTACAAACGCACATTTACTTTAAGCACACAATTACTTTAAACGCACAATTACTAAATACAATAAAAATATCAAAATTTAGCGTTCAATTTAATGTCTCGTGCATTTAATTTGCTGCGAAAACTGTGTAGATATTGTAGTAGAGCCATCTATATTACAATGCGCAAACTATCATTTTGAAATTATTTCCGCGTCGAGCAGCATAATGATCAGCGAACTCATTAGCAAAATTTTTTATTTTATTTTTTAAGAGCTAAATTTCACGTCAAATTTATATGAAATTTTTAGCTTCGCTCGAGCAGGATACTGAGCTTTAGCTGGTATTAATCGAAAGTTTGTTTTAAAAAAATTTATTACTACATATATATCAAGCATAGTATAAAACATGTATTATTTAGGTCACAAAACTAAATAAAATTGTTTGAATTTTCAAACACATAGTTGTATGGAAAATATTTACAATTTTCGTCTACTTTTATACTTGAAAACTATACTTAAGACTAATTATGTTTAATATTTAGTCAATAAGACTTTATAAACAAATTAAAGTTGTTTAATTGTAACCGATGTAGTTTTTTTTTATCTCTTATCTGTAGCGGGTTTACAATGTAAACCGGAACATCAAATTCTTTTAAACAAATATCAAAACCGTCACTATTTCTAGTATGTGTCTGATTGTATGCAAAATACAAAACATATGCAAAATACAATGAATCTTTCATATGTTGAACCTCTAAATTTGTTTAATATCGTATATTGTTTATGGTTTTTCTGTGCTAAAAAACAATCAGGCTTGGATATAGAAGGTTTCGACACACACTATACAAATTTTCTTTCGATTTGCTGCAGCGTTCTATTAACTGATATAAATAACTATTATTATTGAAACGAATCATGAAAAAAATTAAAGCTTAATAAAAACAACAACAAAAAGTAAAATTTTGATTTTTTTTAAATCCATAATTTTTAATATAAGGTCGTTTTTCCATATAAAAAAGACACAAATGTGTATGATATCTATGACTATATTGATATACACAGTATTACCAAAATTCCTACGCTCAAAATTGATCATCCAGATTATGATGATTTCAGGGCATTTGTTAAAGCTTTTATAGAATGGAGGAAAATACGAATTTTTTATTTTCAGTTTTATGAAGTTTTTTGCTTTAAAACTTTTAGAAATACGTTCTGACTGCTCCAAAAAACTTGTTTTTAAATTTTGGATCAATCAGATAATGGGAAGTCAAGTTAAATAAAAGTGTGTAAAAACCCATTTTTGACACATATGAGTGTCATATGAAGCAGCACTTAATTTAAGAAACAGTACAATATTTGAAGTGAAACTTCTTTATCGGCGGAGGATAGAAATGTTTAATACAAAAAATCGTCACAATTTTCGGTTACGCGCCATGTTGTTTTTAAAAATAATAAACATTATGTTTTTAAATCTAGTAAACATTATTGGTCATTGTGGTCATGGTGGTTATGGTGGTCACGGTGGACATGGTGGTCATGGTGTTCTCGGTGGTTATGATGGTCATGGTGTTCACGGTGGTCATGATGGTCATGTTGGTCATGGTGGTCATGGTGGTCATAGTGGTCATGGTGGTTATGGTGGTCACGGTGGTCATGGTGGTCATGGTGGTCATGGTGGTCATGGTGGTCATGGTGTTCACGGTGGTCATGTTGGTCATGGCGGTCATGGTGGTCAAGGCGGTCATGGTGGTGATGGTGGTCGTGGTGGTCATAGTGGTTATGGTGTTCACGGTGGTCATGGTGGTTATGGTGGTCACGTTGGTCGCGGTGGTCATGGTGGTCATGGTGTTCACCGTGGTCATGGTGATGATGGTGGTCATAGTGGTCATGTTGGTTATGGTGGTCACGGTGGTCATGGTGGTCATGGTTATCATAGTGATCATGGTGGTTATGGTGGTCACGGTGGTCATGGTGGTGACGGTGGTCATGGTGTTCATGTTGTTCACGGTGGTCATGATGGTCATGTTGGTCATGGTGGTCATAGTGGTCATGGTGGTCATAGTGATCATAGTGGTTATGGTGGTCACGGTGGTCATGGTGGTCATGGTGGTCATGGTGGTCAATGTGTTTACGGTGGTCATGATGGTCATGTTGGTCATGGCGGTCATGGTGGTCATGGAGGTCAAGGTGGTCATGGTGGTCCTAGTAGTTATGGTGGTCATGGTGGTCACGGTGGTCATGGTGGTGACGGTTGTCATGGTGTTCATGTTGTTCACGGTGGTCATGATGGTCTTGGTGTTCACGGTGGTGATGATGGTCATGTTGGTCATGGTGGTCATAGTGGTCACGGTGGTCATAGTGGCCATGGTGGTTATGGTGGTCACGGTGGTCATGCTGGTCACGGTGGTCATGGTGGTCAATGTGTTTACGGTGGTCATGATGGTCATGTTAGTCATGGCGGTCATGGTGGTCATGGTGGTCAAGGTGGTCATGGTGGTCCTAGTAGTTATGGTGGTCATGGTGGTCACGGTGGTCACGGTCGTCATGGTTTTCAAGGTGGTTATGGTGGATATGGTGGTCGCGGTGGTCATAGTGGTAATGGTGGTCATGGTGGTTATGATGGTCACGGTGTTCACGGTGGTCATGGTGGTCACGGTGTTCACGGTGGTCATGGTGGTCATAGTGGTCATGGTGGTCATAGTGGTCATGGTGGTTACGGTGGTCATGGTGGTCACGGTGGTCATGGTGGTCATGGTGTTCACGGTGGTCATGATGGTCATGGTGTGCACGGTGGTCATAATGGTCATGGCGGTCATGGTGGTAATGTTGGTCACGGTGGTAATGGTGAATTGGAGTGTACCAGAGATATATACGAAGATATATACTCACCAAACAATTGGTTATCAATAATCGGCGTTTTTTCTTAAGCCTTATCTACCCAATTTCTGTGAAGTTCTAAATAGTAGAAACATGATATGTCATAAAGAAGTTTCACTTCTTACCTGTGCACTCTGGTACACACACTACTTTTTTTTTAGCATTTTGCAATGCACAGTATTTTTTGTTATTGTAAAAAACATTTTGGGTATGCAGCCTCTCCACCCCTCTAAATTTCAACACTTGATTGATCGAAAAAATCAAATTTAAACCATTTACAAGCTGGTGTAATTGAATCTTTCTTGAGTTACTAATCACAAAACATTAAAAAAATTCTTACTTGTAATATTTCTTTTGGATGAGTTTTTAAATGCTTGTTCAACGCTTTTTTTTGTGCAAATTCCTTATTACATGCAAAACACTTAAACAAATTTAAACGTTTATGAAGGTTTATATGATATTTAAGTCCCATTCTGGTTTTTAACTTCGCATCACATATTTTACAAGACAACTATAAAAAAAAAAAAATAGAAAAAAAACTTCAATATTTCTTGAAATAGTTATTCAAATTTGCTAATTTATTTTTAAATTCTTTTTCACAGTGTGAACATTGAAACAGGTTTCCGAGTGCAATGCAGTTTTTTTGTTATTGTAAAAAATATTCTGGGTATGTAGCCTCTCCACCCCTCTAAATTTCGACACTTGATTGATCGAAAAAATCATATTTAAACCATTTACAAGCTGGTGTAATTGAATCTTTCTTGAGTTACCATAAACAGCTATGGATAAGATTTAACCTGAAGCAACATTTTTGGTGTGATTTTTGATCAATATATTTATGTATGTGATTGTAATTTACTATTGACATTTACGATTAAACATTTATTTTCTTATGCGTTTATGGTCTGGCAATATAAAAAGTTCTTTTACATTCACGGAACCCTTGGCGAGCGAATTTTATTCGCACTTTTCTGACCTTTGTTCGTTTGAAATTCGTTTTCAATTCTACAATATTGCACATTATACAGTGACATCGACGTCATCTAGAGCCGGAGGATTAGCCAAACAACCTCCGCTACAACAATAACAATGTCATCCGTCGTATAACAAAATCAGGGATAAATATAATAGATGTTTATGTCGCAGTGCCACTTGGGATAGCTAACCGATTAGCTCTGCTTCAAGACCCCTTAATATAGAAAAATCAATAATCCTCAAAATACAGGGAAAATTAATTCATATTGAAAGTTTTTAGGTTTTTAAATCTTAATCTATTGTTGAGAAAGATCAAGAAAGTTTTCCACTTCATTTTAATAATTTATTTCATCTACTAATAAGCACAAAACTAAAAGTAAATTCTTACATGAATTCTTTCTTCTGCATGAGTTTTTAAATGATCGTTCAAACTAAATTTTTTTGTAAATTCTCTATTACATTCAGAACATTTAAACAACCTTTCACGTGTATGAATGTTCATATGTACTTTAAGTCCAGATCTGGTGGCTAGCTTCTTATCACATAGTTTACAAGTAATCTGAAAACAAACAGAAAACAACTTTGAAATTTCTTCAAATGGTTTTTCAAACATGCTAATAATCTTTATAACTGTGAAACATTATAACTCTGGCGGCAATGCCCGATTTACGCGCGCTATGCACCTGAGCTAAACTATGCGAACTATGTTTTGAAAAAATAATGTATATAACGTAATTATAGAAAAAAAACATTACGGAAACAAAACATTTAAAAAAGAAAAGAAAAACGGAAACATTACATTTTTTTAATAGTACATTATTTAATTCCGAGCTAAAGTGATACTTTTTGTGTTGAGTCTATAGTTTGATCAATTATAGACGAAACACAAAAAGTCACTTTAGCTCCGAATTAAATACAGTAATACCTCCAACTGCGCGGTAGTTCCGTTCCAGAAAAACAGCGCGCAATACAAAACCGCGCAATGTGAACCCTATTTTGTATGAAAATGGGGGGTTTGGTTCCAAATTTTGAAAAAAATGGAAAAAAATTAATTTAAAGTTATAATTAAACAAAAATGAATATATACAGCCTGAAAAACAAGTTTTACTTCAACAACTCTTAAAAAAGAAAACACTTCATAAGTTAACAGATAAATTAATATAAAAATCATTTCAAAAAATAACTTAGATTTACAAAAATTATATCAAAAATCTGAATTTGTTTAGAATATTCTACCTTTACTGGCTTGAAATTTTATTTGATCTATATTGAACGTTCCACACACAGTTAAAAACAAACTGAATATGTAATGCAAATTGCCACATATATGGGTCATTCTTTTACAAACCGAACATCTTTCTGACCGACAGACTTTTCATTTGGCTGAAATTTTAGGGCTTTTATATAGAAAAATTTCCAAATTCCCATTTCCCAAGAAAAGAAAGACATACGTGCTCGAAAATTTTTTTGGGTTGGAAAATGGAGCGGTTCTAAATTTCGAGTATTTCGTGATTTTTGGCTTGAAGACTTATTTTCAAAGATTCATAACTTCGGTTCTGGTAATGATAGATATTTTTTCTGTTTTATTTTAAAGCTAAAAGATGAACTTTAAAAAAAAAACAAATTCCTATGTGTAAACAGTTTAGCAATAAGTCAGACACTTTCTCTCTGACACCTGCAATTTTGCTCTCTCGTGTACGAGTAGCATTAGAAATAAATCAATTTATCGAGCGCGGAAAGATAAAAATTCCATAAATTTTTGTTGTCCCGCGCTGGATAAATTAATATATTTCTAACAGTAAAACTAATTTCTCCCTTAGTTAAAAATACGTTTTTCTTGAAAATTGAACGTAGAATACGTAGGGCAATCACTAAAAATCGATTTTAACATTTTATTTGTTTATAACAATAGGAATTTGCTAATAATTTTTATTTTGTTTATAACATATTTTTTTATTAAAATTCCATCTCTTAACTTTAAAATAAAATAAAACAAAAGCTTCTATGATAAATAGAACCGAAGTGAAAAATAAGTCGTCAAACCATAAATCACGAAGTTTAGATCGCCTCTATTTTCCAAAAAAAAAAAATCCTCGAACACGTATATTTTTTTTGATATCATACCAGCAAAAAAATTTTAAGCCAAATCACAAATCCGTCGGTCAGATTTTGTTCAAATCTGTTCGATTTGTAAAAGAATGACCCATGTGGGAAATTTAATTTGTTTTTCATTTTAATTTTACGAAATTCACCTATATAATCTAAAAAAATATTTAAAACGTCGCGCAGTGTGAAATTTTAATCGCGCAGTGCGAAAATTAGTATTGAAAACTCATCTCGCGCAGTTAAAACCCGCGCAGTCGGAGGGATTACTGTACACTATTTTTTCGGCAAACGTTTAAATTTTTTATAAATAAGAAATTAATACATCAAACTTTTTATAAATATGAATTTGTATCGTCATAATTACTTCCAAAAAGAGAAAAAAACATTTAAATTTGTATGAATAAAATTTTTTTTATCAAAGCAGCCTTTTCAAAATTTCATAATATGAGAATCAACTTATTTTTTGTTGTCATGGTTATACAATATGTTTGGAAAAATAACAAACTAACAAATAACAAATGCTACTTTACAACCTCCGTAATATAAAATAAAAATGGCGTTACTTTTACTGTCGCTAGACGTTACTTTTGCTGTCAGGCTAAAAAGTAAGACTTTAGCTAACTCCCTAGCGGCAGTAAAGTTAAACTTTACAGCCGTTTGCCGAAAAAATGCTTTATTCGCACTAAAACATTACTTTTTTAAAAACATAGTTCACATACAGGTGTATAGCACGCCTTATAGTCGGTAACGTAAACGTTAACGTTAACTTAACCTAAAGTTCATTTCATTCTATCTTTAAGATTTGGTTAAGGATTTTTTGACGTTTAGTATAAAAAGTAAAAAACTCTTAAATTTAACTGAAAGCGTCCATAAAAATAAAAGTTTATTCATTAAGAAATGTAAAGGATATAAAAAAAACGACATTAACGCCAAATTTGGGCATGGAATTAATCTGAAAATAAATTTTTTTTATTTTAAATTTTGCATTAAATGTTTATTTTGATTTCATTATTTTAAAATGAGTTTTTTCTATTTTGCGTCTAAAATAAAGTCATTTCGATACCCAACTGCGTATCGAAATGGCCTTCATTACGATACGCAAAGTTTTTTTTCCAAGGTTGGTCACATTGGTCATACAAACGTCAAGGAAAATTAAAACGAATAATTATATAAATAAAATAAATAAGAATATCTAAATTAGCGTTAAATATTTTAATTAACTATAACTATAAAATAATTAGTAATAATAACAAAATTTCAAATTGACAATTTTCTAATAAAATACACATTTTTTTAAAATATCAAGACTAAAATGCAAAATGGAAAAAATAGTATAAAAAACTCGTTTCATAAGACGTTTTATCGCACTGCGATAAAATCGTCGATTATGAAACTAGTTTCTTAATATACTATTTTACTTTTAAAGAATTGATTGATTTATAAAATTGGTTATAAACCCAAAACTAATTTCAAATCAAACGTCAAAGAATACGCAATTTCTTACCAACTATAAATCAAAATTTTGATGTGTCTTAAGTTACGGTTAAGTTAAAGTTAACGTTAAGTTAACTTTACCGACTGTAAATCGGGCATTAGATCGTTAACTGAAATAAAATTTTACCTCTAAATTTCCTGATGTATGGATTTTCATATGAGTTATCAGATTAGTTTTCCATCTAAATTTTTTTTGACAGTGTGCACATTTAAACAAGTTTTCTTCGCGTGTATGGATCGTCATACGACGTTCTAATCCAGTTTTTCCTTTAAGCTCCTTATTAAAAAATTGGCATGGAAACTGCAAGTAAAATAAAAAAAAATACAGATAACGTTTAATGCATTTAAAAATTGATTTTGTTTGAAAGACGTTGTAAGTAGGCGATTTAACCTTACCGTCATTCTTTCCGGATCATGATTTGGTTTGTGCCCTTGCAAATTTTGTTTTGACGCATATTTTTTACTACATTTCGAACATTCATATGGTTTTTCACCCGAATGACTTTTCATATGCTGGTTTAACCGACAGATGAACTCATATTTTTTATTACAAATTTTACATTCGTAAGGTTTGTCTGATATCTATGAAAAAATACAAATTATTGTTAATAGAAGTTTGGGTATTGCTCTTAAATCTAATTTAAGTTATTGAAAATACTTTTATAACTTTTTTCTAATCAACAACTCATTCATAATAGTAATAATATAAAGTTTGAGCAGGCTTTAATTTGTACTTTAGGCTTTAATTTGTACATAGCTTAAAGTTAAATAATAATTCAAGTATTTGCTGTTGAATAAATATACATATATACATATATATACATCTACATATGATGTATTGAAATAATTGTATATAGTATACCTCAAAAAATTAGATCTGAAATATACTATAACGGTTATAATCCTCTTCGAAATTGTGTGTTAAATCCATCAATGGGTTGCACTAAAGAATAAATCTTTCAGTGAGGAGAAATAATTTCTGTTCAAAAAGTCCGTTGGTCAGTACAGTCCAATTTTCATATAGCAATGCTTTGCGCAAATCAAATGATTGCTATACTCCAACTGTTAGAAGTCACTTAAGCTTAAGCGAAATGGACTTCGTCAGACTTATATATATGAATGAAACACTTGCTTCTCGTTTAGACAAATATACAAATCTGAGTTTTATTGTCGATAATTTCTTCTATTTATACAAAATCGATATTACTAAAAATTACACATTTAGCAAAATATTCTTAAAATTAATTGTTTCATAATGTCAGAAAAATGTGTCACATAATTTTTTATATTTTCTGTTTTCAGTTTTACTTTAAATTTATTACATCATAAAAATAAACGAAAATTATATTATTTACATATGCACGGTAATCATATTTCATTTAATAGTTTTTTGTTTGAAATATGAATTTCATAAACTTTCTTTCGGTTTGTAATAAATTATATTTATTTTCACATATGTTTTTTGTTATCGTGTGAAAATGATTTTGCGGTTTGTTTACTTTAGAATATAATGGAAATTTGTTGTTTATTTTATGTGCGGTCATTGTAAGATTTTGTAGGAGTTAAGGGATGATGTGTAGATACATTACAATACATTTATAGAATTGATTAAATTAAATCAAAACTCGTAAAATTGTATTTAATTCTAAAACTCGAAATCGTGTATATGGATTATAATAAATCAACTCAAGATACAAGAAAACTCCAATGGTTAATAGAAAAGTTATCATTCAAGATAATTCAAAGAACAGACTGGAGTTTTAATAAGATAATAGCGAGAATAACTAACTATTAGGACACGAAGCAAATACAATATAGTGCAGACATTTATCAGCTATAAACTGTTGTTAATAATTTAAAATTGTACTTGCTTATATGCATTTTGTATTGTATAATTTATAAAATATACCTATATTAAGGTCACTATTATTAGACTGTCATACTCAATTTTTTGTATAATGTAATATTTAATAGTCAGTTGTCAAACTCTAAATTTTTTTATACATTATGTAAGCCCGACTATAGGAGGCCGTGTATGGATGATTTTCAGTGTCTCAATTTAAGTCGGATAGACATTTGTTTATTCAAGTAGGGTCTATCCGGCTTCACAATTGTTCACAGAGACATGGTCTTTACACGACAACCTATAGTTCGGGTGCCTGATATTTATAAGTTATTTTGTGATATGGGCTAATCGGCCTAAACCAAGGAACAACAAAATAAAAAATAAAAAAAATCCAATAATCCAGCTGACGCACCGCACCCCAGACGCACCGCTCACCACCTCAATCGAGGTACAAAGCCCACACATAATTATATGTTGGTCTGATTCCTCAGAAGAGCTAATGAGCGGAACTACTACGGAGCACTGCTTAGCTAAGACTGTGAGTTCTGCCGTTGATTAATTAAAGTTCGTCCGCCAGCACCCTAAAATATCATCTTGGCTAATGATATCTCCTGCCATTGCCAGTGGTATGTGATATCTCACGCTAACTCATATGTCAATGGCAGGGACTGGAGTACGCGGGGTAGTCAGACCCGTAAATCAACATTGATCATAATCGATCAAAATCGGACCTCAAAATCGATCCCCAAATATTTCACAAAAAAAAATCAAAATCTCTTAAAATTCCATATTTCATATATTAATACGCTAAAAAAAACTTTGTTCAGCCTAAGGCTTTTTTATTCGAATTTTGATTCATTTGAAATTTTCACTACTAACTGATATTAGTGTAACTTAGATTTTAAAGATTTTTGGGATTTTTCGGATCACAAATAAAAATGTTATTATATACGAAAAACTTTTTATATACATATGCATTATAAGTTTACATACAAGTAAAAAAACACGAATTTAAAACTTGTATGTATGATTCACCAGCTTACTCTAAGTCAGACAGAACACCTGTACGATATAGACAAAAATCTCTAGTAAATAAATTAAGTTGCGTTCAGATTAATCTGCACAGGTCAGAAATGGCCTCAGTTAATTTGAACCGGTTAATTGAACAGGATGCTCACGATCTTGCGTTCATACAGGAGCCGTGGGCAGACAGTAAAAGAATAAAAGGTCTATCGTCAAACAAAAATACAAAACTGATCTATTTCTCAGATGTGGAAAGACCGCGAACCGCGATTCTTTTCAACAAACATCTGAAAATATTTCCATTGAATGAATTTATCTGTAGAGATCTTACAACGGTTCAGATAGAAATTCATCTTCCTCAAGGTGGATTTCGTAAATTCATTTTAGCTTCTGCATACTTCCCGGGGGATGAGGACGAGACACCACCAGAAATGGTAGAGAAACTCATCAAGTATTGCAACAATAACCACTACAACCTATTGCAAACAAAGGTAGTGAGCCTACCTTTAGAAACGCAATCAGAGGTGAGGTCCTTGACCTTACTTTAACTAACATAAACGCTACTAACCATATTAAGAACTGGCATGTTTCGAAGGAAGCTTCTATGTCTGATCATGCTTATATATGTTTCAACATAGAACACTACCCAAAGAGCATCCAGTACTTTAGAAACCCGAGGAAAACCAACTGGGAACTTTACACAACGTATCTTCATGATAATGTAAATAGTTGCGGCAGTATCAACTCTATATTTGAGCTCGACTCTGTAGCAAATAATTTGCAAGAAATTATCACTGAGGCATGCAACCTTAATACTCCAATAACTCAATCCAAAAGATGCAGAGATGTACCTTGGTGGAATGGTAACTTGGAGAGGAAAAGGGATAAAGTTCGCAAGCTCTTTAACAGAGCAAAAACAACAAATAATTGGATAGAGTTCCGAGTAGCTCTAACCAATTATAATAAAGAGCTCAGACAATCAAAAAGAAAAAGCTGGAAAGAGCTCTGAAATACGATAGATAATCTGCCTGCTGCAGCTCGACTCCAAAAATTGATGTCGTGTGATCACACAAACCCTCTAGGCTCAATCTGCTAACCAAATGGTACGTATACCACCAGTTGCATTGAGACACTAGATACTTTACTTCCAACCCACTTTCCGGGCTCAATAGAATGGAGCACGGAAGATAATACCAACGAAGACGTACGTCTTCTAGATCCTGCAACTAAAAGTAATGCAGATCATTTAACCAATACAATTTTCACTCCCACCAAACGAGATGGGCTATAGAATCCTTAGGTCCGTATAAATCTCCAGGAGGTGATGGAATTTTTTCCGGTATTTCTGCAAAAGGGTCTAACAATCATTCTTCCATATCTCATGCGTTTGTTCAAAGCAAGCTTTCGCCTTGCTTACATTCCTCAGATATGGCGAGAAACCAGAGTTGTTTTTATATCTAAGCCAGAAAAAAAACCAAATGAAGCCAAATCATACAGCCCCATAAGTCTTACATCTTTTCTATTAAAAACAATGGAAAAGATGTTGGACTATCACATCCGTCATGTATGTCTCAAACAAAACCCTCTCAACTCTAGCCAGCACGCCTATCAGACTGGGAAATCTACTGAAACTGCGTTACACAAAATGGTAAAAGAAATTGAGAGCACCTTAAACTATAAGGAGGCACTTGTATGTACATTTATGGACATACAAGGAGCCTTTGACAATGTCCACTTCAATGCTATCATCGAAATGGCCACAAAGAAAAATATAAATCCGCTTATCATTGCGTGGATTATCAAGATGCTACACTAGGTGATTATTCAGTGACTGTTACTGCATCTAGAGGCTACCCGCAAGGGGGCGTGCTCTCTCCGCTGCTTTGGCTAATGGTGGCTGATGATCTCCTCACTAAGCTAAATGATTCCGGCTTCAACACTATAGGCTATGCCGACGACTTGGCAGTCATGGTTAGAGGAAAACATGACTCCATTGTCGCCGGTCGAGCCCAGACAGCTCTTAATATTGTATCAAAGTGGTGCAACAGATTGGGACTGTCGATCAATCCCCAAAAAACAAGCATTGTCGTTTTCACAAACAGGAGAAACTTCAATTTCGTTTCTCCTGTTCTAAACGGCGATCCAATACAAACATCAAAAGAGGTTAGATATTTAGGTGTGATCCTGGATAGCAAACTAACTTGGAACCCGCACCTGAAATATATCTCTGATAAAGCAAACAAAATTTTCTTCACATGCAGAAACCTGTTTGGGAAAACATGGGGTCTTAGCCCAAAAATGATACTTTGGTTGACCCAAAGTACTATAAAACCAATTCTAACATATGCAGCTTTAGTTTGGTGGCCTAAAACGCACCAAATAACTGCTCAAAATATGTTTACAAAAATACAAAGGCTTGTGTGCCTTAGTGCCAGAGGTGCTTTCAAAACCACGCCAACGTCAGCAATGGAGATTCTTCTAAAGCTTTCTCCATTACACCTACGTGTTAAATCTGTAGCGGTGTTGAGCATTCATAGACTGCAGCTCACAGAAGGGTTTAAGTCGGGTAATCTAACTGGACACTTTAAAATCCTTTCTGAATTACAAGCTGAACTGCATACATACCATATTTCGGATTGTATGCCAAAAACAATAGATTTAGACAGGCACTTTAATGTCAAGATATTGGCCAGAGATCTTATTAAAAACTACATACGGTCACTGTCACATAACGCCAGCATCTGGTACACAGATGGTTCTCGAACCAACATGGGCACGGGAGCAGGAGTGTTTGGTCCTAGAACAAAACAAACGGTTGCCTTAGGCACCACAACAACCATATTTCAAGCCGAAATTTTTGCCATTAGCAGTTGCGCTTTGCTATGCGCTGAAAGAAAATACCAAAATATTGAAATATATATTATCTCTGACAGCCAAGCAGCACTCTTGGCACTAAAATCTACGCGCTTTGATTCAAAACTGGTATGGGAATGCTACCAAAATCTATTAAAAATCTCGTGCAATAACATAGTAACACTTGTGTGGGCACCTAGCCACACAGGAATACAAGGAAATGCTATCGCTGACGCTTTAGCAAAGCAAGGTGCCAATAAAAAATTTGTTGGACCGGAACCATGCTTTGGAATGGCCAAGAGTTCGCTCAAAAGCACAATCCAAACAATGGAACAAGAACAAAATGCTAAATTATGGAGAACCAGAGAGGGACTAGCACACTCCAAGAAGATTCTAGGTAACCTCCCTGTTTCACCCTTAAAAACAACCGACTTAAACAGAGAGTCTCTAAGAATTTTAACGTGGTGCGTTACTGGACATGGTCCCTTAAACCACCATCTTAACAAAATGGGCATTGTTGTTTCCGACAGGTGCAGATTCTGCTACTCGGACGCGGAAACGATGGAACACGTCATCTGCAGCTGTCCTGAACTCTCTGGGCACAGATACAACCAACTTGGTCATAGAAGACTAACACTTTCATTACCACAAAACGTCACTCCGATTGAGCTAATTAATTTTATTAAAAACCTCAACTTGGATGACAGAATACAACCAGTAACGGCACAGACGACGACTGACTAATAACAAAATCAGGGTAAGCACGATAGACCTTCAGGTCGCAGTGCTACTTGAACTGTAAGTCTCAAGGCTCTCCAATAAAAAAAAAAAAAGTTTTGTAATAAATTTTTAAACAGAGATAAAAAATACTTGTACTTTAACAATGTTTGATATACATCGCTGTTTTGGCTGCCCAAAACTAAAAACCATGTCCTCATAAAAGTTTTTTGCTGAAAACTATATCAAAATCCTTAACCCAGACCGAAGTCTTGATATCTCAGAGCTGTCAGCCCCTCCATATTTTTATAATTTAGATTACTTATCCAAAATAAAGCTACAAACTGCGCTTAATGCATGTATTAGATTTGTACATAATCTAAAACTTTATGACCATATCTCTAAGTTTTTATCATCTATACTGGAGTGTCAATTGTTCACTTATTACAATTTCCGAGTTCAAAAAAAAATTATCAGTCACCAATACACCTAGTTATGTTCGTAATAGATTTAAATTTAGTAGATCAACCAAGACCAGAAATTTAAATATTCCACCGTTCAATGGTGCATCTTGTTTTTAAAGATATATGATGTAGTAATGAACATGTTAATAACCTTAATTATGTTTGATTGTTATGTGCCAATGTAAATAAATAAAATAAAAATAAATATATGTGATACATATATTTTTCGTTTATTTTATTTTAGAACAAAATAGGATATTTTTTGTGCATGTGTAATTTGACCTTGGCCACTCAAAACAAAGGCATGCGAGTCTTGGATGATTTGAACCAAAGTACTTGGGCATTACTCTCGATAGAACTCACTCTTTTAAACTCCACCAAAAGAATACGTCAAAAAAACTTAAAATGAGAAACAATATACTACACAAACTGGCAGGCTCGACATGGGGTGCTATTCCAGCTACCCTCCGCATTGCTGCTCTAAGTCTGCTGTACTCAGTGGCTGAGTACAGCAGAGTTAGAGCAGCAATCAGTCTAGCTGAATAGCACACATACTCAAAATGTTTACTCCCAGCTTCATGCCACGATGAGTACTATAAGTGGCACCATCAGGTCCACTTCCTTACCTTGGCTCCCTGTCTTAAGTAGTTTAGTTCCACCTGCACTTAGGCGATCGCATGCTTGCATGCGTGAACATAAAATGGTAACCAACAACATCACGTTACCTTTGCATGAATATTACGGTGATAACATTCTTTGTCGACTGAAGTCAAGAAAGCCTCTCCACAATACTGCCAGCAACCTGGTGGCAACGAATGTTAATTTCTTGGATGCCTGGGATAACTCCTTGTGGGAATTTAATTGTTCAGAGAGAAATAATATACACGTTTTGTATTATATATATATTACAACACAGTAAGTATCAAACATTTTATTGACATAGTATAATACACTGAACTATAATTTGACATGTACATATTACACTGTTACAAACAGAATTACAGTTTACACTGATAATTGTTCTATTACCAACACTCCCACTAGAAATTTATTTTGTTAAACCAAGTCCAATACAGCAGGTTGAGTGTTTATCACCTGATAAACCTTTGGTTAAGATATCGGCAACCATCTGATCTGTTGTGACTGATGTAATCTTAATATGATTGTTTTCAACACACTCTCGTACAAAATGATGTCGTGTATCTATATGCTTTGTACGTGCGTGATACCCATTTGTTTTAGCAAGATCCAGAGCGCCTTTGTTATCACAGAAGATGTTGATTGCTTGTGAATCATTTTTAAATTCACCTTCAAGATGTTTAAACCACATCGCTTCTTGAGTTGCAGCTGACAATGCCATATATTCGGCTTCGGTTGTCGACAGGGCAACGGTTTGTTGCTTTTTACAATTCCACGAAATTGGACCTCCTTGCATCATGAATACATATCCTGTAACGGATCGTCTCTCATCAACATCACTCGCCCAATCGGCATCACAGTATCCAATGAGATTGGAATTAGATTGTTTGGAAAATTCGAGTTTTCTATTCGATGTACCTTTTAAATAACGAAGTATTCTCTTCACAGCATTCCAGTGATGTTGTCCAGGATTGTTATTGAAACGACTAACCATACTGACTGCATATGCAATATCCGGCCTTGTACATTGTGCGGCGTACAAAATGCTACCAACAGCTTGTTGATATGGTATATCTTTCATTTCTTCGATTTCTTCTAAATTTTTCGGAGACATTTCTTTTGTCAATTTTGTGTTGATATCGCATGGTGTTGTAACGGAATTACACTCGGACATATTAAATCTGCTCAAAATTTCATTGATATATTGTTCTTGATCAATGCAAATTTTGTGTTGATCTCTGTCACGGGTAATATTTATTCCCAAACATGATTTGGCTTCACCAAGATCTTTCATCTTTGTTGCGAAGTAAATAAACTATATATTTTTTCGGCACCTTAATTCGAGAGAACTTTATTAAAAAAGAACTTCAAATTTCCTAAAATGAAATTTGCAATACAAATAAATTACTTTTGGCATTTACATAATAAGGAAATAAACTATTTTATAACCTTTACATATAGTAATAAAAATTAGTAAATACAACTAAGATAGAATTAAATAAATATTTACTTTAGTGCTCCTTGTATTTTAAAATTATACAATTTAAATTTTAATTAACTTCACAATTTTAAGATTTTTTTACTTTTTGATGTTGTTGGATGAATTTTCCGGTTAAAAAGAAATAATATTTCCAGTTTGTCAATAATGTCAACTTTTAGCGCTATATTTTTTTATAATTTTCAACTAGTGACATCTACCATTGAGCGTATCAAGCATTTGATGTTGATCTCCTGTCATGATCTAGTTACAGCGGTTACAACATATTTGTTTAAGATTTTTTGACATTTGTTGACGTTTACAATTTATTGAATATTTTTGTTGTTAGTTTGTATTAAATTTTTTGGTTGATTAAATTGATAAACGGCTTAATTTTTAAAATAATAAAATAATTTGATTAAATTTAATTAACCCGTGATGACCATCGATAACACTCCCCCCAGTAATTAGATTCGATCCGAATTCTAATTACTATCGTTTTTTACATCAAGTACTGCTACTTTTACTGCTGGGCGAGTATAAATTCCTTTTGTCGTTTTGACGGTGAGAGTGCGAACTTGATCACCGTGTTTTACGGTTCCCAACACGACGCCTTTCATCCAGGAATTCGGACGATTGTCATCCATGATTACAACGACATCTCCATTTTCAATAGGTTTAACCTTTTCAAACCATTTTGTCCTTCTAGATATCATTGGCATATATTCCTTGGTCCACCGTTTCCAGAATAGCTGAACTAGTCGTTGACTGATCTGCCAGTTTTTTCTTAGTATAAGCACTTCATCCGTAAATTCTCCAAATGGTTTTGCACCGCTAGACGAGCCTAAAAGAAAATGATTTGGAGTGATAGCTTCTGCGTCTTCTGGATTAATTGGAACGTATGTTAGTGGTCTGGAATTCACTATGTGCTCAGCCTCTATCAGACAGGATCTCAATAGTTCATCATTTGGTCTTCTAGTTGGAAGGATTGATGACAAAACAGTTTTTATAGATCGCACCATTCTTTCCCAGCACCCGCCCATATGTGGACTAGAAGGTGGTATGAATATCCAGTTGATTGTTGCAAATTCTGTGCGAACGGCTTCAGGCAGTATTGATTCAATTATTTTTCTCAGTTCGTTATTTGCACCGTGAAAGTTAGTTCCATTATCGCTGTACAGCTCTAATGGTGTGCCACGTCTTGAAATAAAGTTTCGCAACGCCATTATGCATGAATCAGAGCTTAGTGAATGCACAATTTCCATATGAATGGCTCTTATGGTTAGACACGTAAAGAGCATCGCCCATCGCTTCTCAACTCGTCGTCCGACGACAACATCCATGGGACCAAAAAGATCCACTCCGACGTGAGAAAATGGTAATTTATAGTTGGCCATTCGTGCTACGGGAAGGTCTGCCATTTCCGGTGGTTTCGGCACTGCTCTTTCGTTCTTGCATCGCTGACAACTTGACTGCGTCTTTTTTACCAAAACTCGAAGTCGTGATATGACGAAATACTGACGAATTTCGTTAACAACTGTTTCTCCATTCTTATGTTTATATTTTCTATGGTAGAAATCAACGATAAGCTGTGTTATACGATGTTCTCGTGGTAGCAGAATGGGATATTTAACTTCCTTGCTGATGGAGCTTGCTTCAGATAACCTACTTTTCATTCTAAGGACCTGGTGTTCGTCTAGAAATGGCGACATCTTGTAGATACGACTGGTTTTCTTTATTTTTGTTGGCGGAATTGCTTTGAGTGCTAAGATCTCCTCGTGATAAGCGGATTGTTGTGCCTCTCGATACAGGTAGATTGCAGCTGCTAACTCCTCTTCGCTGGTTAGTATTTCCGGTCTCACCGACTGTTGTTTTTTAGCAGTCCAAAAAAATCTAAGCAGATATGCTTGAGTACGAACAAGTCTTCGCCACTTACTAAAGCGCGATGGATCAGGTGTTAGCTTGTTGACTTCAACGTGAGATAGCTGCTGCCGTAGTTCTTTTTCCTCTGTGCTATCCTGATGACATTCAGTGGGCCATTTATGTTCTGGCGCTATAAGGAATTCTGGTCCCAGGTACCATCTACTTGTATCAGATATCTTCGGTGGCGCGTTCCATTTCGTGGCTTCGTCGGCAACATAGCTTCGTCGGAACCCATCTCCATTCGTTTACATTTGTTTCTTCCAGTATTTCGCCAATACGATGTGCGACGAATTGCTTATATTTCCTATGTTCTGAGCGGAGCCAGCACAAAACATCTCGCGAATCAGACCAGAATATTCTTTGCTGTATTTGGATTGTATGTGCTAATTCAATACTTTTAGCTAATCTAATACCCAAAACAGCTGCCTGCAGCTCTAGCCGAGGAATCGACAGTGGATTTTGGGGTGCTACTTTGGTTTTAGCTCGGATGAGTACTGTTTTGCTATAATTATCGTATTCGAATCGATAATATGCAACAGCGGCAAAGGCATTCTCGCTGGCGTCAACAAATAGGTGAAGTTGAACTCCTCGTGGTTTGATTGTTTCACTGGTGTAACATCTGGGGATTGAGATTTCTTCGAGCTCTGGTAAT
This sequence comes from Diogma glabrata, assembly GCA_963693315.1. NCBI lineage: Eukaryota > Metazoa > Arthropoda > Insecta > Diptera > Cylindrotomidae > Diogma > Diogma glabrata. The sequence continues at coordinate 24,944,222 of OY856188.1, read as the reverse complement.
ATTTCAACCCATTTCAACCACTTGAGGTACTGCTCATTGGAAATCTGTTGATCCCAATCTACTGATGAACTCCAAATTTCACGTATGAGTATTTTTCCGTAGACGAGAAAGAATGCAATTAATCCAAGCGGATCATAAATCATCATCAAAGTTCGAAGAACTTCTCTTTTGGTAGGGCGACGGCTCCCGTTGATGATTTCTTTGTTCAGCCGTTCGTAATTTATTGAAAAGTAGAGAACATCTGCTGACATTTCCCACCACATTCCTAGTACTTTCGCAGTTGCCACCTCGTCTGTGCTGAAGCTCTTCTTGTTGCTTTGGTTAGTTTCACCCAGAGTATTTAGAATATAGCTCGAGTTGGATTGCCAATTTCTTATTTGAAATCCAGCTTGTGCGTGTATATGTTTGACCTGGTGGGCCACTTCTGCAGCTTCCGCTTCCGTGTCGAAACTGTCCAACCAATCATCAACATAATGGTTGTCAATTATAGCTTGTGTTGCTCTCGGAAATGTGTCTGAGAATTCTCTTGCATTTATATTTTTCACATGTTGAGCCGAGCACGGAGAACATGTTGCTCCAAATGTCATCACTTGCATAGCATGCACTTCAATATCTTCGGATGAATTGCTGCGCCAGAGAAATCTTTGGGAGTCTTGGTCGGCTTCATTGATTTGAATTTGATGGAACATCTCTCGGATGTCACCTACTATTGCTATCTTATGCTCGCGAAATCTGTATAGTATATTTACCAATGGCACTAACATGTCTGGACCCTTTAGTAGCATAGAATTCAATGATGTTCCATTTACAGACGCGGCCGCGTCCCACACTAATCGTATTTTTTCTGGTTTGTTCGGATTTGTCACTGTAAATATTGGCAAGTACCACGTGCGAGGACCGATTATTTGCGCTTCTTCGGATGAGAGTTTACGAGTGTAACCTTTTTCCTCATAACCTTTTATTTGTTCTTGAAGGAATTTAGCATACGTTGGATCTTTTTTCATTTTTTTCTCCAAACAATACAATCTTTGTTTTGCCATTGGAAGACTATCTGGCATATTGATGTGGTCATAACGCCATAGCAGCCCGGTTTCATATTTGTTTTTGTTTCTTCGGGTGCGACTTTCCAATATTTCCTAGCTCGTTGGTCATCTCTGGACTCAAGAATTTTTTCAGGTATTATAACACCGAAATTTTCTGTCGTGAAGAATTCTTTAACTTGTTGGTGCAGATCATTGTCCGAACTACAACCACAGATGTGATAGTGGCTGTACTGCACATTTTCTGATGAGTTTGATGTTGCTTGATGACCAAATATCGCCCAGCCCAGTCTGGTTTTAGTGGCGATGGGCTCCCCCCATTGACCTTCTCGCACTTCGAGCGGAAGACCTAAACTCCAATGCCGAAGACCAATTAAAATTCTAGGAATAGCTTTCTCGTAGTTTTGTATTGGCAGGTTCTTTAGATGGTTGTAAACAATATGGTTTTGATCGCCTTGCTGAAATGATTGCACTGGTAAATTTAGGCCTTTCACTGTATGCACATCGGATATACGGAATTTTTTGGCATTATCTTGAGTCCCGGATATTTCCAATGAAACTCTTCGGCTGTCATCTTCTATTCTTGTTGTGTCGCCAGTCCATTTTAAACAAAGATTTTCCCTTGGACCACTTAAATGTAATTTTTCGGCAACTTCTTCATCCAATAACGTGAGAGACGATCCTTCATCTAGAAAGGCAAAGGTTTCCAATGATTTTGTTTCACCATGCAGCGTTACTGGAATAATACGGAAAAGTAGACTGCTGCTCCGAGATTGTTGTGGTTCCATCAATGTATTGGTAGTGGCGACGATACCTTCTGCTGTTGAGTTCTCCTTGACTGTATGGATGCTAGGATCGTGCAGTGTTGGATGATGTTTATGTTTGCACCCATTTACATCGCATAACTTTGAGCGCTTGCACCTCAACGTGTAGTGTCGTTTGCTATAACATCTTCTGCACAAATTCGCCGCTTTTACAAAATCCCATCGTTCTTTTACATTTAATGCTATTAGCTGTGGGCATGTACTAGTGAAGTGACCGAGTTCTTTACATTTATAGCATTTTGGTTTAAAATTTTCTTCAATTTTCACCAGTTCTTCAACCTTTTTGTCTAAGCGTTGCGTATATTCAGTATGTGCTGCATGTGTATAGCTTCGTTTTGGTAATGGTCTTGCAGGCCTTTTATTTTCGACATTATGTGAAAAGGAGATATCGCTATAAGTTACACTGCTTGCAGCCTCTGCAATTTGGCACAACCAATTACTAAACGTTGAAATATCTACGTTGTCTGACGAGTTCTTAAATATTGCCCAGTTTAGTTTTAAATTTGGTGATAGCTTCTCGTCAGGTCCTGCAAAAGCATCGGATTGTTTAGGTGATTGCATAAGCCTGATGCTAAAATTGTGTCGCTTAATGTTTGGACTGACAGTGAATATTTTATTATTGTTTCCAATTTGTTTTCTTGCACCACTGGTTCTGCTACAATCTTTTTTGTGAGCACTCTTAGGATCTGCTCGGGCCTTCCGAACAGCATTTTCAAAGTGTTTATAACTTGCGGCACTGTTTCAGGAAGCACCAACTTACTTTTCACTGCCTCTAATGCATTGCCCTTTAGACATCGTTGGAGACGTCCTAGATTTTCTTCGTCTGAAAACCCGCATCGTAATGTTGATCTCTCATATGCGGAATAGAAAAGTGGCCATTCTGCCGGATCCCCATTAAAGGATGGTAAATCCTTTAAATATGCTTGTCGTGCTATTAATTCATCAGTAGACAACTTCTTTATGGTGCGACTATCATGCGTTGTTTGGTTCTTGATTGTTGGGCCCAGCAATGGTAGATGTGAAGTTGTACGATGTGGTTGATGCGTTGGTTCAGTTTGAATTGGTTCATTTGTTTGTATGATGGTAGTTGGCAGTGGAATTTGCTCCATCTGTGTACGCACCCATTCACGCGTTCGCTTACTAGCTTCGCTTCGTTGAGATCCACTATTGCTTGAACACATATCGTCTAAAATCGAGTATTTTTCTTCAATATATTTCTTGTCTCTTGCTTCAGCCAGCTTGCGTTCTTCCTCAAGTCTATCCAGCGCCAGCTGTTTGCGTCTGTTAGTACTCGAGACTCGACTTAATGCTATGGATGGTGCTGACGGCTGGTTAACCGTTGTGGTGGCTTGCTTTACGAATGTTGCACTATACTGATGAGTAATATTTGCTGATGTTGGCAGCTCTTGTCGCATAGTACTCCACTGATTCATTGCAAAGTTCGGTAGACCGGCAGTCATTGTTGTTGCTGGTAGCAGTTTCGATATTGCACCAAGTGATCTTGGTTTCTGAGACATAGTTATATCATGTTTCAGTTGTTGTTTGTTGGATTTTGACGGTTCCATTTTGTGCTGATCTCCCAGGTTGAATTTGTGATCCTCAGGTTTAGCTTTAGCAATCGATGGTGTTGATTGTATAGATGGTTGTTGCAGCTGTGATCGTTGTTGCTGCTGCTTCTGCAAATGTTGTTGTTGTTGTTGTTGTTGTTGCAACTGCTGTTGCTTTAGTTGCAGCTGTAGTTGTTGCTGCTGCTGTTGTTGCTGCAACTGCTGTTGCTTTTGTTGCTGCGGCAGCTGTAGTTGTTGTTGCTGCTGCTGTTGTTGCTGCAACTGCTGTTGCTTTTGTTGCTGCGGCAGCTGTAGTTGTTGTTGCTGCTGCCATTGTTGTCGTTGCTGCAACTGCTGTTGTTTTTTATGTTGCTGCTGTTGTTGCTGTAACTGCTGTTGTTGTTGCTGCGGTTTAGATGTCTCTACGATTGCCTCTGTTATTTGTACTGGTTGTTGCAGTAAACTATTTGCAGATGGTTGCTGATCATTGTTTGATAAAGCGGCTGTAGGATCATCTAAATGTAACATGGATGATTGAATACCAGCGCACTTGCTACAGTCCCAATCTAGATTTTCAACAGCTTGAGTTACACCAACACATTGGAAATGAAACCATTTCTGGCATGTGTCACATGAAACCATTTCATTTGTATCCTCTTGCTGGCATAAACCACAATTAAAATCTAATTGTGTGCCGTCTGCGTTGTTTGGCGGTGTACGATGGGTAAGATTCCCTCTCTGAAATGGATCGTGATCGTCGACGTCATGCTCGGACAGGTCACTCATTTTAATTGATTTTCTTCTTCGATAATAATTTTGAAGATGGTTTCTTCTTTAATATTATTTTTCTTTAAAATTAAATAAATAGTAAAGAAATTTGAAGAATGTTGCGAAGTAAATAAACTATATATTTTTTCGGCACCTTAATTCGAGAGAACTTTATTAAAAAAGAACTTCAAATTTCCTAAAATGAAATTTGCAATACAAATAAATTACTTTTGGCATTTACATAATAAGGAAATAAACTATTTTATAACCTTTACATATAGTAATAAAAATTAGTAAATACAACTAAGATAGAATTAAATAAATATTTACTTTAGTGCTCCTTGTATTTTAAAATTATACAATTTAAATTTTAATTAACTTCACAATTTTAAGATTTTTTTACTTTTTGATGTTGTTGGATGAATTTTCCGGTTAAAAAGAAATAATATTTCCAGTTTGTCAATAATGTCAACTTTTAGCGCTATATTTTTTTATAATTTTCAACTAGTGACATCTACCATTGAGCGTATCAAGCATTTGATGTTGATCTCCTGTCATGATCTAGTTACAGCGGTTACAACATATTTGTTTAAGATTTTTTGACATTTGTTGACGTTTACAATTTATTGAATATTTTTGTTGTTAGTTTGTATTAAATTTTTTGGTTGATTAAATTGATAAACGGCTTAATTTTTAAAATAATAAAATAATTTGATTAAATTTAATTAACCCGTGATGACCATCGATAACAATCTTAAAATGCTTATTTAGTTCAATTTTTATTTGCCTTTTTAAGTTTGAGCAATTACTAAAAAGAAGTAAATCATCAACATAGATAGCCAAAATTATTATTTTTGATCTAATTAGATTGTAGTAAATACACGGATGTACTTTAGATTTTTTAAAACCAATTTTAGATAGTACACTATCTAATTTAATGTTCCATATTCTAGTGGCTTGTTTCAAACCATAAATCGCCTTTTTCAATTTGCAAACTTTGGTTCCATTGTTATAACCCTCAGGTTGTATCATATAAATTGCTTCTTCTAAATCGCCTTGCAAAAATGCGGTGACTGCGTCCATATGATCAATATCGAGATTAAGTTTTGCAGCCATTGCTATCAGAAATCGTATGGATGTGTATCGAACAACTGGTGAATAAGTTTCACTGTAATCTACTCCCCTTGTTTGAGAACATCCTTTGATTACAAGTCTTGCTTTGTAACGAAGTGTACCGGAAGCATCTGTTTTCGTTTTGAAAACCCACTTACAATCAATGACTTTACGATTCGGAGGTAAATCTTCTAATGACCATGTATCATTTTCTATCAGAGAATCATGTTCATTTCGCATAGCTTCTTGCCAAAATTTTGCGTCTGATCGATTTAAAGCTTCTTCCACAGTTAACGGATCTGATAATTCGTTTTTATTAGCTTTCATTACGTAATTATCAAATTTTCTTGGAACAACTTTTTTTCTTGAGGAACAACGTGGTTTTGAGTGTTCTGCTTCGGTTATATTGTTTGTATCTATCGGAAAATCAATAAAATTACCTTCATTTTCAGAACTATCAAAATTTTCATCATTATTGATTATCGGACTTTCGTTCAATAATGTTTCAGAATTAGTATCAATTGTATTTGTCATAATTTCATCAGCAATCGGATAAATCGGAAAAATATTTTCAGTTTTGATTTCTTGAGCAATTATTTCCTGTGCTCCCACTTGTACCATATTTTCTTTTGGTTGAACTGAAATATTGTTTTTATTAGTTTCAATGAAAACGACATTTCTACTAATTTTGTTTCAGGATCAAACAATCGATATCCTTTTGTGCCTTCTGGGTAACCAACGAATATGCATTCTTTGGATTTTGCATCCCATTTTTTACGTTTTTGCTTCGGAACGTGCACCATTGCTTTACAGCCAAAAACTCTTAAAAATTTAAGATTTGGTTTCTTAGTTGACCAAATTTCTTCAGGAATGAAATTATTATCATTTGTTTTGGTTGGAGATCTGTTTTTAATATACACAGCGGTTGAAACGGCTTCAGCCCAAAACTTTTTTGGCAAATTTGCATCAAATATTAAACAACGAGCTTTTTCTATTATAGTACGATTTTGTCGTTCTGCAACGCCGTTTTGCTCCGGTGTATATGGAGCAGTAATTTGATGTTGAATACCGGATTCACGTAATAATTTATTTAGTGGTTGATATTCAGTACCACCATCGGTGCGTAAAATTTGTATTCGCTGTCCTGTTTCATTTTCTACAATATATTTGAAATCCATAAATGCATTTTTAACTTCATCTTTTGATTTCAAAAAATATACGAAAATTTTTCGGGTGTAATCATCTATCAATGTAACAAAATATTTAGAACCACCTATTGAATTTATTTCCATTGGACCGCAAACATCGGAATGTACAATTTGTAACATTTTAGTTGCACGAGTTCCAATATGTTTAAAAGGAATTCTGGTTTGCTTACCTTTTAAACAAATTACGCATGGTTCATTTGTGTAATCAGCTAGTTGAACATCACAAAATGGAGTGACTGATTTTTGTAGTTGGATCATATAGTCATGATTCAAATGACCTAGGCGACGATGCCATAGATTCCATTTTTGTTCAATATTTTCACTTTTAACTTCATTATTAGCTGCCATACATTTATTTTGTTGTATTGAATTCGGAATACAATTTAATTTGTACATATTTTCTTTTAAATTTGCAGTAGCAACGATTTTATTTTTTAGGTTATAAATTTGACAACCATTTATATCAAACACGACTTTGTTACCTTTTGAACATATCTGACTAACGGAGAGTAAATTTGTTGACAGATCTGGAACATGCAAAACATTTTTTATAGATGCAGTATCTATATCATTATTGCTTTCCAGAATCAAATCTAGTTCTATATCACCTACAGCGGCTATCGGTAAACGATCATTATTCGCAATTATAATTTCACTTTTTTGAGAAGCGTTGATATTATGCAACCATTCACCATGTACAGTCATATGTGATGATGCACCGGAATCAATATACCAATCATTTATATTTACAGCTGATCCGATCTTCAAACTTGCAAAAAATGAGGTTAGATTTTTCTTTTGATGTTTATTAGACGATGATGATTTTTGTTGAAAGTTGTGTTGATTTTTGTTATCAGTTTTGTTCGGACAATTCATAGATAAATGCCCATAGTTATTGCAGTTATAGCATCTCGGACCCGTCGAAGAGTTATTACGATTTTTATACTGCTTTTTTTTGTTGTAACCATAAAATGCAGCGTCATATGAATTTTTATTTTTAATTTTTATTTCTTGAAGTAGTTTTGTTTTTATTGAGTCACCAGTAATCGGAATCCCAGAACTTTCTAGTCCCATTATCATTGGCTTATAATCATCAGACAGTCCAGCCAACAGGAATGTGCCAACCCATTCATCGGAAACTATAAATCCAATATTTGACAGTTTATGTGCTGTTGTTATGATTTTATTTACATATTCCTCTACTGTATCACAATTAACTAATTCTGTTGTGATTAACTCACGGAGAAGACCAACTTTTCTCGTTAACCCGGAATCTTCAAACGTTTTCTTCAATGTATCCCAGACTTCTTTGGCATTTTTTGCTTCGGTGATATGTACATAGTTTAGCGGATCGATAAGCAAAATTATTTTCGACTTTGCCAAAGTGTCTTTTGCTGGCGTAGTTGCATCTACTTTTATTACATATTCCCATAGTCCCTCATGCTCCAAATATGTTTTCACAGCGAACTGCCATGTGTTGTAGTTGTCACGCCCTTTTAATTTTTCTATCGATGGAATATAACTTCCCATATTAAATCGGTTTCTGCTTAACAATTATAGGTTAATATCTTGCGTAGACTGGTCCCATAACCTGTGGGAATTTAATTGTTCAGAGAGAAATAATATACACGTTTTGTATTATATATATATTACAACACAGTAAGTATCAAACATTTTATTGACATAGTATAATACACTGAACTATAATTTGACATGTACATATTACACTGTTACAAACAGAATTACAGTTTACACTGATAATTGTTCTATTACCAACACTCCTGGAATAATTACAACACACCTGGTCTTACTATTATTAGCCCGACTTCTGCTCAACCCGGTTTCAATCTGCCACGCCATACCTGGAGCATACTAAACCGAATAAGAACAAATCATGGACGTTGTGCTGACTCTTTCTACAAGTGGGACATTTCCGAGCCTCCTCAATGTGGCTGCGGAGTTCCAAAACAAACCATAAAACACATTGCAACTGTGTGTCCAATTAGACAATACAATGGCGACATCACAGACATCAATTTGGCCACTCCCGATTTAGCAGCATGGATAGACTCACTGGACGTAAATATGTAATGCCCAATATTCATCTATTTTACTTTTAGTTTAAAAGACGCTCCGTCAAATCGATTATCAGATCGATTATTTTTAGTGTGCATACATGCTTTGTTTTGTAAGGTTTCTTAGTTTTATTCTACTTGTGGTAAAGTGGTATAAACGCTCAGAATAATATTGACAGATAGTATACGGCTGCCCGTATTTCAAATTTGAAAATAAAATCTTATAAGATCGAAAAGTATTTCAACAACAAATTATAATACTAACATAAATTTAAAATTAAAACTAAATTTTGAGTAATTGTGCAAATTTTTTACAATCGCATGAAATTGCCTTTAACATTTTACGTTTTGACGGTTACAATTTTTTGGAATACTATACTATTATACTATCGATCAAAAACAAAATATCAAATAACTATCTGTCATAGTAAAAAGGTATTATTCTATCCGTTTTCACTGTAATAGTTTAATAGCAATTTGCGATTATTCTATTACTCTATCATGGTGTAACCTAAGTGCAAGAATCTAACATCAGTTTTGTAACATCAAATCATAATCTATTACAATCAAATCATAAAGTATAACAAAGCCACTACAAAAAGAAGTGATATCCTGTGTCAAGCAGAAACGATCATAAAACAAAACATTTTCTAATAATTAAGTGTTCTACATAATTCGTAATACTTCCTTTGTCACTTGGATTAGAGGTTAGAATAAAACTAACTACGTATTAAAACAAAAGTTCCTAGTTTCTTTTCTTTTTGGTTATGTTTATGATGCTGAGTTTATAAGAAGATTTTAACATTTTTGTAACCAAAATTTGCATTAATGACCAATAGATAGATATTTTTTTTTTTTTTTTTTTTTTTTTTTTAAGGCGTTCATGCTCCATGTAGGAGCGTTGCCAGGTTAATCAGCTTTGAATATTCACCACGGTCATTCGCAACAGCGACATAATTACCATGGCAGCCGATTTTTTTAAGGTCGTTTATTACGTCAGTCTCCCATTGTAGTCGTGGTCTACCTCGCGGTCTACCACTCCCTGGGGTACTAACGTACATTTTTCTAATCATTCCAGACTGTGAATCGGCTCGTAGAACATGCCCAAACCAAGCAATCCTATTAGAACGGATACAACCTATTATATCAGGACCCTCAAGAAGGTCTCTGATCTCAAAGTTATACCGGGTTCTATACTCTCCATCGTCTGTCTTAAGTGGACCAAAAATGTAGCGTAGGATCTTACGCTCAAATACAGATAAATGCGATTCGTCATTTTGTGTAAGGGTCCACGTTTGTGACCCATACACCACAACCGGTCTAATCGATGTCCTGTATAACTTGAGCTTGGTGTTAGTTGATACATACGGTGATCCAAGGAGAGGTTTAATTGAGTAGAAAGTTCGATTACCTGCAGCGATTCGAGCTTTAATATCTGTAAGTATGCTGTTGTTTGAGTCAAGCATTGATCCCAAATATTTAAAAGATTCAACTCCCTCAATTCGTTCATCGCCGCACATCAAATCTTTCTTCTCAGCCTCTCTTGAAACATTCATATGTTTGGTTTTATTGTAGTTAATTTGCAGACCAATTTTCCTAGCACCACTCTCAAGCGACTTGAAAGTCTCACTCATAACAGCTTCACTTCGGCCGAGGATGACAACATCATCAGCGTAAGTAATCATCTGTACTGAGTTTATTGACAAGATATTGTTATTAGTCGGTAGTTTCTTTTGACGGCACACATATTCCAAGGCTAGATTAAAAAATATAGGAGAGTGTAATGGATAGCCTGGAAGAATGCGTAAACCCAGTGTATTATAGTCTCAGATTTATTAGTTTTCATTTCTTGTATTCATCTGTACCGCTCATAATAGTTTCTCATCCATTCATCATCATTAGTCATATTTCGTATAGTTCCCTTAACCCATAGTTTTTTTATTTTTCTTAAAATCTAACTAAATTTTCAATAGCTGGACAGACATATGTGAAAAAGAATTGAGCCAATTACACTGATTTTATTTATTAATTAATATAATATAATATTGGTTAATTTGAATTAATTAATAATTTTCTTTAAATATCATCCATATAAACATTAAAATTTAATCTTACAACACCCTAAAATTGACGCGCGCTACGTTTCCATCCGAGTATTTTCAATATACTACTTGAATTTGAATTTTCTAAACACCAACCGTAATTGACCAATGAAGTTTTCAAACCTCATAACAGCTGTGCGTATTTTTTTTTCAATCGTCAACATACAAAGAATTACTATTTTGCTTTGTTAAACATTTGATTTATCTTTGTATGAATGTTTTGCTTTGAACAATCCTTCCGTTATTGAACTGAACTTCACTGTACTGATATAGTAGATTGTAGTTTTTTTTAATATCTAAACACCATAACATCGACTGAACTTGCATTTAATTCATCTTAAATTCAATGATAAATGTTATTGATGTATCGGAAATGCTTTGTATCACAAAATTGTTTCGGTACCATAATATCAAATAACAAACAATTTTTGTATAACTATAAAAAGTTCCCAACAATTGAAAAATTGATGGAAATTAATTGTATTACATCTAAAACACTGTATTCGAGTTATTTCGAGACAAAAAAATTTGGCTATATAATAAGCCACTGTAAATTGTTCCCTCTCTTAGTCCAATTAGCGATTCGTATAGTGCACGTTAAAATCTACTACATTTTCATTTTTGTGTTTGACATCGCTTAAAATTAGTTTAATTTCAGTTTTGGCTATTGTGATTTAGCCGGATATTATACATTAACTTTTGACAGATTGAAATCGGTGGTGTAGAGAATTGTGTGATTTTGTGGACGTGGAGTTCTTTTATATTCTGTGTTGGATAATAAAGGCCGGAAAAACGGATTCATCCAGTGGAATTGGGTTATGGATAGTCATACCCGATAAATTGAAAAGCGTGAATTGCAGGGAAAAGAAGGAAATTTTGACGAGATCGATCACAAGTACCACAAAAGAAATTTCGGAGTATCAGGTATGATTCAATAGATTATTAATATGACTGGTGTGGTAGAATTACAATTTCAGTAACGGGATAGCTAATTTTTAGTGATAACCCCTAAGGTCAATCAATAAGTAATACGCTAAAATCCATGTGATTGCACCATTTCGAACGGATGATTAGAAAATTAGTCCTACACCAGTCTCGCCAGGTTTTCTTTTGTGTGTCCGTAATAAAGGGCGTGGTCAAGGTCACGGACAACTGGAAAACCAAAAAGAATTTTATTTGTGTATTCTTTTAATTTATTATATGAGATGAAAACCTTGCATGTGATGACAATTCCTACGGAACTGAAACCAAACAAAATAGTTTGTCTATGATAATGATGATGAGAAGGGCACATAACTAGTAGTGACAACGTCCGTGGTGTTTAGTGAAAATTAATTTATTAACTTATTAGAACAATTTACGTACCGTTATTAGTATTTAGTTTGATTATTAGTATGATCATGATGGATGCTCATATCCAGTAGTAAAAAGTCAATCGGTGTTTTGTGAAGAATATTTCATTAATTTAGAACAGTTTTCTTTGATTATAATGTGTTTACTGAACTCAAACAAAATATACCAGTCTGCTTAGTATTATTTTAATTAGAAGTGCACATAACTAGTAGTAATAACATAAGTTGTGTTTTGTGAAGTTTAATTTAAACATAAATAGAACAATTTCTGTACCGTTACTAGTAATTATTTGGAGTATTATTATTTTAATTAGAAATGCACTTATCCAGTAGTAATTATGTAAATCTGTGTTTTGTGAAGCATATTTCATTAATTTAGAACAATTTCTTTGATTATAATGTGCTTATGGAACAAACAAAAACAAAAATACCTAGTTTGATTATTCATGATAATTTTATATACCAATACTAGCCGAATATTGTATTTCTTCTGGATTATAATGGGGCTTGCATCGAACCAAAATTAAAGAAGCGCCACATCTGTGATATTTATTTCAACTTGTGCAACGTAGTATTGATATACAGTTGTTACGTCATCAGTCTCCACTTTTGCAACGCAGCTCTGTGCAATATTTTGGGTCATCATTGTTATCTGTTTGCAACGAATTTTTTTTTGATATATACAAATTTTTGCGTGGTTCAAATTTATTCAACGGGTATTTTTTTTACCAAATTGTTGCCTGGTATTTTCTACGCATGCAACTATAACTAATATATTTCAACGCAACATTTAATTGTGATTTTTACCACTACTGTGCTTCAAATATTATTCAACGCAACATTTAATAGAAATTTTTGCTGTTACCAACGTATTTCAACCATACTGCAATGCAACTTTGATGTCAACCTTTTGCTAACATTACCTGATCTCAAAGGTTATACTTTGGTTATATTTTCATATATTTCAACGCCACTTTGACGTCCGAATCTTGCTATTGCCACTGTGGTTCAAATGTTCAACGCTGATGACTGCAAGCTTATGTAACATTTATACTTATCATTTTGATTCAACAACATTATCATTTAACGTATCTACTTAACGTTTTATTCCTCAAAATTATCCAGCGATTGCAAGTTTATTGAGCGTTTCTACTCATCTTTTTATTCAACGTTTTTGCTACCAAATTTATTCCTGATTTTGATAACAAATTTATTCAACGATTTTGATAACAAATATACTCAACGATTTTGTGTACAACTTTATTCAACGTTTTGATAGCCAATTTATTCAACGATTTTGGTTTACAAAGTTATTCAATGATTTTGGTATACCAAATTTATTCAACGATTTTGGTTTACAAATTTATTCAACGATTTTGGTTTACAAATTTATTCAACGATTTTGTTAATAAATATACTCAACGATTTTGTTTACACATTTATTCAACATTTTGATAATAAATTTATTCAACGATTTTGTTTACACATTTATTCGACAATTTTGATAACAAATTTATTCAACGATTTTGATGATTGCGACCACGTATTCTTTTTGTTAAACGTACATGCAGCCGTACTGATGGAAGGCTGATAAAAAACCGGATAGGAGGTCAGGATTTAATCATGGGGTGAGTACACTTATTTTGTTTAAATTTCTTTGAGTGTGAATGTGTGTGAAAAGACGTGCCAGTGATTGAATGGGGGCGTGTTAGCCGTCGGATGTGTGGGTGAATGTGTGAAGCGTGAGTGTGTGGGCGTCTGAGAGTGAATGTAGGGGTTGGGCGTGTTGATCGTGGGTCTTTCGCTCTTGTGGTCGCCAGAGTCTCCATTTTTTTTCACTTGTATTTCTTTCCATTTTCTGCAAATTTTCGTAAATAGCGTACATTTCTGTATTTGTGCTGAAGTAGCAGGGTTCCTTTATCGTTCCCATGGACTGAAGCTAGCTTGGGGCAAGAAAATAAATCTCGCTAGGTACGCTTCCTGCTATGTCATTCTCATTGGTTCGCCAATGAGAAAGCGCTTCATTACAAAAGATAGCATCACCTTGTCTTAAACCGGAGTCGACTTTAAAAAACTTTGATATTTCGTTCTTTACTCGTACACAGCATTGAGAGTTCTGTACTGTCATTTTGCGAAGTGATACCAGTTTACCAGGAATTCCCATTGACACCAGAGCAGACCATAGAGTCTCTCGTTCGAGAGAATCGTAGGCCTGCCTGAAATCAATGAAAAGTTGGTGCACAGATATGTTGAACTCTCGACACTTTTCCAAAATCATCCTTATCGAGAAAAGTGCATCGGTGGTACCTCGGCCCCGCCGGAAACCACACTGATATTCTCCAAAAAGTTGTTCAGCAAAAGGATTGATTTTGGATAGCAAAATGTAGGAAAAGATCTTATATGCTGTGCAGAGGAGGGCGATTCCTCTGTAGTTTGCACATTGTAGGCGATTACCTTTTTTATGGATTGGTATCAGCATAGCTTTGTTCCAGTCCTGTGGCATGGTTTCAGTCCTCCAGATCATTTGAACAAGTTCAAACAATCTTGAGGATAGAGTTTCGCCACCATGTACAATCATTTCGGATGTTATATCGTCGATACCAGGTGCTTTATTGCATTTTAATTTTGACAGCGCCGCATCGAATTCCTCTCTGGTGGGTTCTTCTACATGTACCTTTGACGCACGAATAAGCTTAGCTCGTCGCCCGACTTGTTGTTGGTCACTTAAGTTGAGAAGATTCTCAAAATAAGCGGCCCAAGTATCTAAAATATTTTTAAGGTCTACTTGTAGCTCCCCATTTTCGTTTTGAATAGCAGTCGATCTAGTTTGAGGGCCCTTCTTTAAGGTTTTAACCTGTTGAAAGAAGTTACGCGATTGATGTTCCTTATTGAAGCTTTCAATCTCCTCACACTGTCTCTTCCACCATTCTCTCTTCGTTCGTCTCGTCTACATAGCTTTGTAACGGCTTGTCTTGCCAGTTTATAATTCTCCTTCGTGGACCTGGTGTTGCGTCCTTGTAGACACTTCAGATAGCAATCTCTTTTGTATTGAATAGCATCAAGGCATGCTTGATCCATCCATGGCTTCTGGGAGTGGTTCTCTGGTCGTCCAAGTATTTCCTCAGCAGCGCTTAAAACAGCATCTTTGAGCAAATACCATGACTTATCGACGTCTCCATTAATGGTTTCTGATTTCTCCAATGTTTCGGCAATATGGATTTGATATCTCTCTTCTGTTTCAGCATTCTTTAATGTTGAGATGTTAAAACGTTTCCGTTGATTGAATTTTGGAATGCCTGGATTTGGGAAGTGGAACCTTATCGTTGCACATACAAGGAAGTGGTCACTTCCAATGTATGCACCTCTAAAGGATCGCACATCCAGAACGCTCGAAAAGAAACGTGTTGTTACTAGAACGTGATCAATTTAATTTCGAGTATTTCCATTCGGTGAGACCCAAGTCTGCTTATGAATCGATCGATGCGGAAAGAACGTACTGGCAATTCTCAAATTATTTGATAATGCAAACTCAGTCATTCTCTCACCATTATCATTCGAATTCAAATGCAGGCTGTTGGGACCCACCACATTTCCATAAGAGATATCTCTTCCAACCTGTCCATTAAAGTCACCAAGAACCATAATGAAGTCGCGTGTTGGTGTTTGTTTCATAACCTCTTCCAGTGCTATGTAGAAATTATACTTCTCGTCGACGGTCTTAGCTTCAGTTGGTGCATGCACGGCAATAAGAGAAATATTGTTATATGTACCACGTACACGTAGGTAGCAGATCCTCTCACTGACCGGGATGAATTTCATCACGGCTTCTTGTATGCGTGCACCAACAAGAAAGCCAGTTCCAAATTCTCTTCGAGAAGGATGACCACTACAGTATAGAGAGTGACTATCCAAATCTTGTTTTCCAATTATCGGCTGTCTAATTTCTTGTGGAGCAATAATATCCATCCTATACCTCTCAGCCTCTGTTTCTAGACTTATAAGAGCATCAGGAGCGCTCAGGCTGCGCACGTTCCACGTTCCGATTCGGTAGTCTGGTCCTTTTTCACGTCCAGGTAAAATTCTGTTGTTTTTTCCGGGTCTGTTTTTCTCTTTCTGATAACCAAATTTAACATATTAGTTTTTTTCCGGGGTTAGGGTGTTAACCTTAGGCCCAACCCAAATTGTCGTGAATGGGTCTTTTATGTTGGGGTCTAATAATCGGCATATTACGTTATAGCTTTTTAAACAAATTAAATTTAATCTGGATCCCGAAAAATTTATGGAAATATTCAGTCATTCGGAGTAAAAAAAAATTACAATAATGTTTTTATATTTTACTGATTTATTATAAGTCGTTTAGACCTTAGTTACCGAAATAATAATGACATTCTTAATTCCCAAGGGAATTATAAGAGGGAGTTATGGATTCATAATAGACCTAGTTTGCATTATAAATTTTTGTTTTGTTTATTTATAAACAACATTATTTACATAAAGCCATAGTAACGAATAAAAATACCCCAGTAATACAATTTGAAATGAAAAAAAACTAACTTGATTAATTGAAACGCAAAATCATGTTAACATATCAAATACTTGATAAAAAACTATTAAAACTAAACGTTTTAGGTAGTAAAAAATAAAATTATTTATGTATCACGTGAATTATTAGATGTCAATTACCTTGTGAAACTTACTAACCCTTGGGCCAGAGGCCCTCGGGTAGTAAACGTTTCCCTCGGTAATTAACATCCTTATAATTCCCTTGATACATAAATAACTATTATAACAACCTACAAGTCTAATAAACCTTAACATATTCCTTTTTAAAAAAATTGTCTTAGCAAAGACCCTTTTACGCAGAATCAGAGGTAAATTTACATTTGATAATATTTTTGTAGACAAATCTTTATTAGCTAGTATCAGAATCGGTCTATAAATGTCCAAAAATGCATCAAAACAAATATGTATTTGTATTCTTTTATCATAATATGCAGTAAAAGATCAAATCATATTGTTTTTATTTTTAAAAAAGTGTCTTAGCTATTTACATTTACATTTTAAATTTACAATAGATGGCTTCAAGATTTTTTTCACTTAAAAGAAATATTAAAATGTCTTATTAAATTTTCTTATTCAATTTTCATTTTTCAATAATCGTTTTCGAAATGTTATCTTTTAATTAACTTTGTATATGGTTTATTGTACAAAATCTATTTCAAATTAAAATTTAAAGGTGAGTTTATGTTACTAAACTCGTCATAAGTTCATATATGTTAAACAACATTAGGTCAAATCATTTTTTTTAAGGTTATGTATACTAGGTTCAGAGTAATTAAGCAAAGTAGTAATCGTTTTTTTTTTTTCACGAACAGCGATCTACCTGCTACCTGCTTTGTTAATAATGAAATTTTTTTTTTAAATTTTAATAAATCTTAATATTTGTTGAGAACGTTCAAGAAATTTTCCCACTTCATCTTAACATTTATTTTATCTAGTAATAAGCACAAAACCTTAAGTAAATTCTTACCTGTAATCTTGTTTTTGCCTTTGAATGAGTATTTAAATGTGATTTCAAATGTTGTTTTTGTGTAAATTCTCTATTACATTCAGAACATTTAAACAACCTTTCACGTGTATGTTTGTTTATATGTTGTTTAAGTCCATTGCTGTTGGTGAACTTCTTATCACATGGTAAACAAGAAAACTGAAAATAAATAGAAAATAACTAAAATTTCTTCAAATTGTTTTTCAAACATGCTAATAAACTTTATAGCTGTGAAACATTATAACTGTGGCAGTAATGCCCGATTTATAGTCGGTAAGGTAAATTTAACGTTAACTTAACCTAAAGTTCATTTCATTCTATCTTAAAGATTTGGTTCAGGATTTTTTGACGTTTAGTATAAAAATTATAGAAATTTTAAATTCAACTGAAAGAGTCCATACAAAAAATAGTACATTATTTGATTAGGAGCTAAAGTGATACTTTTTGTGTTGAGTCTATAGTTTGACGGCCAGCCGCAGGGAGCCCGACAATTATAGACGATACACAAAAAGTCACTTTAGCTCCGACTTAAATACACTATTTTTTCGGCAAACGATTAAATTTTTTATAAATATGAAATTAAAACATCAAACTTTTTATAAATATGAATTTTTATCGCCATAACTACTTCCAAAAAAGAGAAAAAAACATTTAAATTTGTATGAATAAAAATTTTTATCAAAGCAGCCTTTTCAAAATTTCATAATCCAATTGTAATAGTTGTTATTTTGTTGTTATAGTTATACAATAATTCCAAATTTCATTATCCAATGAAACTGTTTGTTATGTTTTGTTGTCATTCATGGTAACATACAATAATTCAAAATATAATCCAATGAGAATCAACTTATGTTTTCTTGTCATAGTTATACAATATGTTTGAAAAAATAACAATCTAACATATAACAAATGCTACTTTACAGTCGCCGTAATATAAAATAAAAATGGCGTTACTTTTGCTGTCGCTAGACGTTACTTTTGCTGTCAGGCTAAAAAGTAAAACTTTAGCTATCTACATAGAGGCAGTAAAGTTAAACTTTACAGCCGTTTGCCGAAAAAATTTTGTTTATTAAGAAATGTAAAGGAAAAGAGCGACATTAACGCCAAATTTCGGCATGGAATTAATCTGAAAATAATTTTTTTTATTTTAAATTTTGCATCAAAATAATTGATTTCATTATTTTAAATTTTGATTTTAATACGAGTTTTTTACTTTTAAAGAATTGATTGATTTATAAAATTGATTACAAACCAAACCCTAAACTAATGTCAAAGAATACGTAATTTCTTATCAACTATAAATCAAAATTTTGTAGTGTCTTAAGTTACGCTTAAGTTAAAGTCAACGTTAAGTTAACGTTACCGACTGTAAATCGGGCATTAGATCGTTAACTGAAATAAAATTTTACCTCTAAATTTCCTGATGTATGGATTTTCATATGAGTTATCAAATTAGTTTTCCATGTAAATTTTTTTTGACAGTGTGCACATTGAAACAAGTTTTCCCGTGTATGAAGATTCATATGATGGTTTAATCCCGTTTTTCCTTTAAACTTCTTATTACAAAATTGGCATGGAAACTGCAAGTAAAATAAAAAAAAACACAGATAACGTTTAATGCATTTAAAAATTGATTTTGTTTGAAATACGTTGTAAGTAGGCGATTTAATCTTACCGTCATTCTTTCAGGGCCATGAGCTAGTTTGTGCATTTTCCAACTGTACTTTGACGCATATTTTTTACTACATTTTGAACATTCATATGGTTTCTCAACCGAATGAGTTTTCATATGTTGGTTTACCAGAAAATTGCTATAAAATTTTTTATTACAAATTTTACATTCGCAACCTTTGTCTAATATCTATGAAAAAATAAAAATTATTATTAATAGTAGTTTAGGCATTGCTCTTAAATCTGATTTAAGTTATTGAAATTACATTTATAAGATTTTTATAACCAAGAACTCATTCATATGAGTTTTAATATAAAGTTTGAGCAAACGTTACAAAACTTATCCTATGCTCATGAGTTTTGTAAGGCATCACTAAATATTTTAGAAATGGAAATCTTTTATTGCTCTCGGAATATTATTGTGTGCGCACGGGATGAGCATAATATTGTGTTTAAGGTTTCACTACAATTCACTTTTAATTGTAAATTTAATTGACGTTTTATATTATTATAAATTCAATTTTGTACAGTTATAAATAAATAAATTTTACAAAATTATTTTTTTGTAACTAGAGGTGTAGATCGTTTTTTTCAGAGTGCTAAATTTTTTACTTCACTGCAATTTTAAATTTTAATAATTTGCGATAGGCCCTGGGACGCGGCAAAAATTGTTGCCAGTTTTCCACTATTGTCAACATCGTCGGTCGATTTGGAAAATTCCAACCATGATGTGTTGTGGACGTTGAAGTCACCGATAACGATAACCTCACAATTGGGGGACTTTGCTCTAACCTCGTCCACAATTTTTGTCAGTAAATTAAAAAAGTTAGGGTTACGTTTGTTGGGGGACCGGTACGAAGCTATTGTAAAAAAAGTAATTTCTGGAAGACAAATCTTTAAAACCATTGTATTGAAGCCATCACCATGTAGCTCAAAATTTGGAAAGCGTGCATACGCAACACTCTCATGAATGAATGCGCATACACCTTGATGGAGTTTAAAAGCTGATTCAAGCCTATATTTGGAATTACGCGATTCTATAGAGAGAAAATTTTCATAAACGTGAGTTCCTGTAAGGAATCGAATGTTAGGTGTGTTTCTTCAGAAACTGTTTGTGATATTTTCTAAAACTAGAGATTTAATTTTTTCAGAATATTTTTCCAAATTCAAACTGTAGAAAAGAGGGAAACAGAAAGAGCGAGAAACAAAAAGACAATAAAAAAAAAGTGAGAGAGTGAGAGAGAGAGAGAGAGAGAGAGAGAGAGAGAGAGAGAGAGAGAGAGAGAGAGAGAGAGAGAGAGAGAGAGAGAGAGAGAGAGAGAGAGAGAGAGAGAGAGAGAGAGAGAGAGAGAGAGAGAGAGAGAGAGAGAGAGAGAGAGAGAGAGAGAGAGAGAGAGAGAGAGAGAGAACTATTCAAAACTATTCAAAACCTCTCTATTTAGCGTTTCGAGAAAATATTTCAAAATCACAAATTCATATTTCTTTCAAAATTCCAAAAATATTGTAAAAATTAAATAAAATTCAGACTTTTTTCAAACAAAATTTTAAAAATATTTCAAAAATCATTACAAAATCAAAGATTAAAACTTTTTTCAAAAGCTCTAAAAATATTGCAAAAATTATAACAAAATCAAAATTTTTAACTTTTTCCAAAATTATAAAAATTATAATAAAATCAAAAATTTAAAATTTTCAAAATTCTAAAAATATTTCAAAAATTCTTACAAAATCAAAAATTTTCTTTTTTAAAACTTTTTTCAAAATTCTAAAAATATATATAAAATTCAAAAATTCTATTTTTTTATCAAAGTACCCGGCCATTATTGAATGGCAGTAATTGACCAAAAGTAATTGACCAAAATTGATAAATTGACCATTAATTGACCAGTAATTGACCAAAAATCTAAAATTATTCCAAAAATTAGAATAAAATCAAAAATTTAAACTTTTTCTAAATTTTAATAATATTCCAAAAATTCTTAAAAATTTAAACTTTTTCCAAAATTCTAAAAATTATAATAAAATCAAAAATTTAAAATTTTTCAAAATTCTAAAAATATTCCAAAAATTCTTACAAAATCAAAAATCGAAACTTTTCCAATATTTCAAAAACTATAACAAATTCAAAAATTTTCATGTTCAATTATATTTACGTAAACAAACAGCTAAATTTTTTTTTCTAAAAACTTATCTAAAAAAATAAATGAAATCATTTCCTTGACACACTTGACAACATTTTTTGGACAAACTTATAATGCCATAATTCTCAATTTAATAATAAAATTTCAAATCAAACAAATTTTTCTCCAAATTTTTCTCCATAAAATTGTTTAAAAAAATAAATAAAAATCTTTCTTTTGACACACTTGACAACATTGTCTTGACAAACTTATAATGCAATAATCTAGATTTTGGTCTCATATACCAATCCCGACCATCAAGATTTCTCCAAATTCAATGTTCCTACTCGTAATCACTTAAAATGAACGTTTTTTAAGCCAAAAATATGAAAATTTGCTATTTTTGACACACAATAAATTTTTCGACACACTTCCAGTTATCGAACACAGCGTCCTTTCGGCTCTTCCCATTAATACCTATTTTTAGAAAAAAAAATTTTTGAGATCCGTCCAGCGGTTTTTTAGATTTCGTAGGTTGTGACGGCCGGACGGCCGACAGACAGACATACACTTTTTTTTTTGTTTTTTTAGAATCAGTAGGTCCTTAAACGTCGAGAAATGCCAAAAAGAGTGGGGGTAAGAATTTCACTTTTAGCTCATGAATGTAATACTTAGGTCTTTCAGACCGAAGTAATTTTTAAATTTTTATAGGAGGGTTACATGTCCAATATAAATTTATTTTATTTTATATTATTTAGTTTTTCACTTATACTAGCTTCCCACCGCAGCAATTTACTATGTAGTATAGCAAAAATTTGATATTAGTTTGATTTCTCACCGTTCATATTATATTAAGATAATGTTCCGGTGGGAAACCAAACCTAACTTGACACTAGAATGAAAGTGATATAGATCAAAATACCGTACTGTCAATTTTATATTTGATATTAGCGTTATAGTTTTTAAAATGAAAATTACTACCCAGAGAATTTCAAACAAGATTTAGACCAACCCTGCCACTGTTTTTGAAAAGCATAAAATACTTATGAGTTTTATTCTATAACGTCTTTTTACAGAAACTCTCACGAGAACCAAACTACTACGTTGACTACGTTTTTCTTGTCTTATTACTTTATAATGCTATGCTAAATATATTCATATCGTAATCAACAATTAATACATTTCGATGGTCTAGCGCACAGTTGTGGTAAGTGACATTTAGCAAATTGTTCAGTACAGGCGTTTGAAAGTTTACACTTCAATAAAAATTGAAAATGTAAAATATTATGTGGTGGAATTCGATAGAGTTTTATAGTAGCTATCTAGTCTTTATTGTAATTATGTCTTTCTACATGATAGAACTTAGGAGATACATGAATAATATTTAGTTTTATACAAACCATAAGTACTTACCACAGTACATGTGCAGTATAGTACAGTACAACAATGCCATCTACTGGATAAAGTATTAAACAGACACATACAATATTTTTACATTATATGAAAAATGAAATGGAGAATTTTATAGAGTAGTTAACTCATTTTCTCAAAAAATGTCACTTACCACATCTGTGCGCTATACCATCGATTTACACTTTAATTTGTTAAAGTTCAGAAATGATTCTTACAAGATGAAAATCACAAGAAAATAAAATGTTTACAAATTCCATAAAATGACATTTCACCTATTGATCCACTATTACAAACCATAAACCCGTTGTAACTATTTCCTGCTATAGTAGTTAAAATAACCTCTGCTTCCACCTGGGGGAATAGGTTGCACTACTAAACGTTATAACTGATATGTCTTGGATGTAGCTTCTATGCCCTACCATGCATACTTATGCTTCAACATAAAAACCAACCGGAGAGTATTCTCCACTTTAGGAAACCCAGACAGACCGATTGGGATCTTTTTAAAGTACATCTTCGGGATAATGAAGGAGTGTGTGAAAGGATAAAATCCACAATGGAACTTGACTTTGCGGCAAACCACATGCAAGGTGTTATGACTGAAGCATATACCACCGAAACTCTCTAATTATTAACTCTAAAATGATGAGGAATTAAATTCGCAAGCTCTTTTTAGAATTTTGCGGTGCACAGTTTTTGAGTTATTGTCAAAAAAGTGCAAAATTCAAACCGTTCCGACCCCTACGTTTCGACGATGATTGACAGAAAAATTTGAAAAAACTAGCAAAGACAGGAAGACTGGTAAATTTTGAATGAAAATCATAGCGAAGCCTCTAATAATTATATTTCTGTGTTTGGGAATAAGTGTGGGGAGAGTAAAAAAACCCATTTTTGACACAAATGAGTGGGGTGTCATATGAAAGAGCACTTAATTTAAGAAACATTACAACTTTTTTTAGTGTTTTGCAATGCAGTGTTTTTGTTATTGTAAAATATATTTTGGGTATGTAGCCTCTCCACCACTCTAAATTTCGACACTTGATTGACCGAAAAAATCAAATTTAAACCATATACAAGCTGGTGTAATTGAATCTTTCTTGAGTTACCATAAACAGCTATGGATAAGATTTAACCTGAAGCAACGTTTTTGGTGTGATTTTTTGTCAACGTACATATTTATGTATGTGATTGTAATTTACTATTGACATTTACGATTAAATATTTATTTTGTTATGCGTCTATGGTCTGGCGATATAAAAAGTCCTTTTACATTCACGGAACCCTTGGCGAGTGAATTCTACTCTCACTTGTCTGTCGTTTTTTCGTTTGAAATTCGTTTTCGATTCTACAATATTGCACATTATACAGTGACATCGACGTCATCTAGATCCGGAGGATTAACACAACAACCTCTGCTACAACAGTAACAAGACCATCCATCGTATAACAAAATCAGGGATAAATATAATAGATCCCTATATCGCAGTCCCACGTGGGCTAGCTAACTGATTAGCTCAGCTTCGAGACCCCTTAATATAAAAAAATCAATAATCCTCAAAATGCAGGGAAAATTAATTCATATTGAAAGTATAATATATTGAGTATTTTCCTTAAAATATTTTGACAGATAAAATAGTTGATTTTAAATCCGTAGGGCCAAAGTGAATTTATGTTAATACAAAATCTTCAGTTTTTGTATGAAAAGTGTTAAAAAATAATTTAACAATTTAACTAGGAATTGCTAATAACATTTTACCAGTAGTATGTATAAAGTGGTTAAAGATATTCAATAAATTTATGTTAAGTCGATGTTTTTGGTTGCCCGTAGTGATGTTTAGTTACTGGAAAATCTTCAGTTTTATTTATGAAAAGTGCCAAAAAATAATTTAAAATAGTTAAACAAAAACTAAACTATAAATTAATAATAATATTAATACAAGTGGTGTGTCTAAATTTGCGAAATATATACAATAAATTTATGTTAAAATCAATGTTATGTTGCTGTATGTAATCGTCGTTACGTCGTTATATATATATATATATATATGTATGTAATCTGTCGCTACGTCGTTATAATCTGTCTAATGATAATTAGAAATCAGTAATTATGTATTAAAATATACTGCAAAACCAATAATAATGCAAATATATTAAAAACAATTTAAAGATAACGCAAAATGGTTTTGATTTGCAAGAAATAACAATTATTTAAGGTTTTCGAAATACAAGTCAGCTGATCACAAATGTCAAGTTTTTTTCGGGGAAAAAGGTGTACTATTGACCTTTTTACTTAAACGTCAAAATGAAATATTAAAAATACTTACAAATATCCGGGGACCAATAGTGAATTCATGTTAATACAAAATCTTCAGTTTTTGTATGAAAAGTGTTAAAAAATAATTTAAAAATGTAACTAGGAATTGTTAATAGCATTTATAAAAGTATTATGTATAAACTGGTTGAAAATATTCAATAAATTTGTGTTAAATCAATGTTTTTTGTTGCCAGTAGTGATGTTTAGTTAGTGCAAAATCTTCAGTTTTTGTGTATGAAAAGAGTCAAAAAACAGATTAAACTAGTTAAATAATAAACTAAACTACAAGTTAATAATATTATTTATACAAGGGTATATATAAATTTGTTAAATATATTCAATAAATTTATGCTAAAGTCAATGTTTTTTGTTTATAGTACAACTTTTTTTTCGAAAAAAACTTGACATATGTGATCAGCTGATTTGTATTTCGAAAACCTTAAATAATTGTTATTTCTTGCAAATCAAGATCGTTTTGTGTTGTATTTAAATTGTTTTTAATATATTTGCATTATTATTGGTTTTGCAGTAAATATTAATACATAATTACTGATTTCTAATTATCATTAGACAGAATATAGCGACGTAGCGACAGATTACATACAGAAATATAACGACGTAACGACAGATTACATACTGTAATATAACATTGATTTTAACATAAAGTTATTGAATATATTTCACCAATTTATACACACTACTTGTATTAATATTATTATTAATTTGCAGTTTAGTTTATTATTTAACTATTTTAAATCATTTTTGGGCATTTTTCATAAATAAAACTGAAGATTTTCCAGTAACTAAACAACACTGCGGGGAACCAAAAACATCGATTTAAAATAAATTTGTGGAATATTTTTAACCAGTTTATACTTACTACTTGTTTAAATGTAATTAACAATTCCTAGATAAATTTTCAGTTTATTTTTTAACACTTTTCATACAAAAACTGACGATTGTGTATTAACAAAAATTCAGTTTTGGCTCCCGGCTTTAAAATCAACTATTTTATCTGTCAAAATATTTTAAGGAAAATACTCAATATATTTTTTATATAATAATATATTTATATATAATATATTTAATATATATGTATATTTTATATATTGTTATACAGTATTTTGTTAAACAAAAACCAAAAACGAATTGTCAAAATCCGATGCTAAGTTGGATCGTCTGGAGATAACATCCAATTTGGTCATCCGACAAGTTGGATCGTCTGTAGGGCGCTTTATACCAGATTTACTAGTAACTTATTTAATAAAATCTAGTACTATCTAGTAATATTTAATTTATAATTCACAATGTGTGCTTTGCTTTGATCTTCCCTTTGACGTTTAATTTAATTTGTGTATTGTGTATTTGTTTTGGTTTAGGAAGTGATAATAGGTGATAGTAAACAAAATACAATCGAGGCAATTAAGATATCGGCTATATTGCTACAACAATAAATGTTTAAGATAAGTTGAATCTATATAATTTTAATATTTTCTTAACTCTAATTTATAAAATTTCATTAATCTATTATTTTTTAGTTATCATCTTTACCACCAGAATAGTTCATGACAACCAAGGGTATTATAAAATCCATATCCCAGAATTTGACCATAGAAGACGCTTGGAAAGAAATTGATCCCTCTGATCGTATTTCCCACATTGGCAGACTCACAAAGTGGAATCGCACCTTAAAGTCAGTGGAAGATACTCCTTCCTTAATTGTTTCATTCCGTAAATATCCCTTGCCAGATCACATTTTCATTTCAAATGTAAAAAGAACAATTTCTCCTTTTATACCTATACCCATAATATGCTATAATTGTCTGGTCTATGGTCTCACCTCGACGTTTCGTTTTGTAATGGTAAGAGCAGATGTTCCAATTGTACGGACAGTGATCACTTAACATCCGCTTGCACAAGGGAGGCTCTTTGTCTTTACTGTGGCAATCGGGTTAGAACCAATCACTATGATTGTAGAGAATCATCTAACCAGAAGGAAATTAAGCTATTGATGCGCTTAAAGAGAATTTCATATAGGGAAGCAAAATCACTTTTATTTCCTTCCTCGTTTGATCGGGCTCACGTCCTTGGTTACAAATCAGCCTCTAACAGGGAAATTTATCTAAATAATATGTCTAATCCCACCACTAAACAAAAAACGTACATCACGGCCCTTCTGAGGGAAAATATTAAACTAAAGAACAGGAACGAATCTCTGATGAATCCAAGGACTACGACGACATGTTTAAAGAATGGCAAAAATTCAAGAAGACGAACAAGAACGAGCACGACCTTTTAAAAGCGGAGAGTTCTGATTATTTTTCATTCATATATTTAAAAATAAAAATTAAAAATTATATGCTAGCATTTCTCATTACCACATTTTGCAATCATTGCTTCTACGTCAACAAAATGTCTACGCAAAAACTTTATTTATAAGCGTAGCGAAGGGCCCTCCTAGTTTTGTTTATTATGATTGTTAATTTATATGTACCTAAGTCTTATGCAGACCTTCAATCAATAACAGTCCCTTTTCCCACACCCACCTTTCTCATCCACACTTTATCTGATAGATTTTTGTTTTATCGGACAAATACCCAACCCATTTTCGTTTCGTTCGTCAAACGTCAAAGTATAAAGAGCTATTTTCCAAGATAAAAACATTTTTAATTATTTTCTGTGCATTATTTTATTTGCTTATGTTTCTTTTTTTTGCTATGTTCGATGCAGAAAAATAATGTTTTTATTCTCCCAGTTTTAAACATACATTTTAATTCGTAATAAACTGTAATAGTGGTATTATCTATTGTTTTAACCGGAATTAAGATCTGTGCACCAGTGTTTTTAAAGTTATAATAATGAGTGCCACTAGATTCGCAAGGATAAATACCGCAAAGATACAATTTCCAGCAGGTTCGAGCCAACCAACAGACAAGGAGATGATCGATTTTGTTATTCAACATAAGTTAACCAGAACGGAAATACATTCCGTATACAAAGATACAACTGACTTTTGTATTTATATAAAGTTTCATGCAGAAAATTTTTTGGCGGCTTTTCTGTCAAAAATAGCGTCTGAAAACATAACCTTTAAGTATTGTAATAACACAGATGTCACCGTCATAATAACCGATGCTAATGTTGAGTACCTCTACGTTCGTATATTTAATCTTCCTCCAGAAATTGAAGATAGGGATATTGGAGACGTGCTAAGAAAATACGGTACAATTAAATCATTAACCAGAGAAAAATATCCCATAAATTTGGGTTTAGATGTTTTTACTGGAGTAAGAGGAGCATTTATAGAAATGAAGCATACAGTTCCCAATTTCATCTATATTCAGCGTTTTCGAGCTAGGATTCACTATAATGGATTGAAAGAGTGTTGTTTTCTGTGCAAATTAGATTCACACAAAAAAAGTGAGTGTCCAAAAAACATTATAACAGCTCCTAGAACTCTGTCTACTAGTAATATTACATACTCTAGTGTTGCCAGCCAGTCTTTACAGACTCTCAGTACAAAACCATTTAGGTCATTAAATAAGCCTACAAATGTGATAGGAACCACTAATGTTAACGAAACAGTCGCTCTGCCATGTAGCTCTGGATCAGCTTTTCGTAGTACAGCGAACGCAAACCCAACATCTAATGAGTTGCCGACTAATGTACAGCCTGCAGTTACAACAACACCTGAAAATGACAGTTTACTTCAAACGGAAGATTTTTTGGGATTTCCATCACCGGTCCCATCACTTACAACAGTTCTGTTGAAAACAACACCTAAGTTGGACAAAACGTCGAGAAGAGCACCTCAAACGAGCAATCTGGCTCCAACCGTTAAAAAAGCCTAATAGTCAACCTACCTAAGAGTTAGTTTATTAATTTTATTAATTAAGTTTATTAATTTTTTTAATTTTTAATTTATTTTTATAAGTGACAATGTCTAGTCTTTTAACAGGTAATTTTGTGGAGGTATATAGCGATGATTCTGTGTTGATAAATACTAATAATCAGAACAGTATTATGGCGGTGCATCAGAACATACGCAGTATACGGGAAAATTTTGATCTCTTCATCACCAATTTCTCTGTCTCGTGTAAGTTACCAGATATAATTTTCCTATCTGAAATCTGGATATATGACCATGAAGTCCCAACATATGATGTCCTGCAGAATCACAAGTTATACGCCAACTGTAACAATAATTATAGTGCAGGGGGAGTTGCTTTATTTGTTAATAATGATTTACAGTATTCTGTAATCGTTGACCAAATGGAAAGCGCTGATGTTATTAGAGTCGAGCTTGTGGTGAATTCTGATAAGATAACCTTTATATGCATCTACAGGCTGCCTCCATGGTCGCAGTCAAGGTATGTTTACTAATGAATTATCTCAATACCTAAGTAGAATCAAATCCAAAAACTTGATAGTATTGGGTGACATAAACATAAATATCCTAAACCAGCCAGAATCATCCTCTGAGTATCTTTTTATGATGTCATCCTTTGGACTCGACTCGTTGATTAATGAAACCACCAGACCTGCAAGTGGTACTTGTATCGACCACATTTTTAATCGTCAATCGTTGGACTGTGGATTTACCCTATCTACTGAAGTTCTGAATTTAAACGTAACTGATCACGCTTGTCTTTGCTTAAACATCCAGTACAATACCAACGTTTCGGATACGAAGGATGACTTGTCTTGTCGCACTTTCAAAGAGGTGATTGATTATAATAAACTAAATAGGGTGCTTGCTAAAGAAAATTGGTCTATAGTGTATGCGGAGGGTAATCCTTCATTTGCGTTTGATGAGTTCATGAAAATTCTAACTGCGAACATAAACAATTGTCGTAAGAAACTTAAAGTTAAGCATAAAACTAAAAAACTACAGCCTTGGCTCTCTGATGACTTATATACGAAAATTCAAAGAAAAAAAGTTCTCAAAAAAAAAATTAAGAAAACCGGCTGTTCTTTTTGCTTACAAAATGAATATTTGGTTCTAACAAAAGAAATTAAAAAGCTAGTGAAAATTGAAAAAGATAATTATTACCGAAACAAATTCATTAAATGTGGGAAAGACATCACGGCTCAATGGAGATTGGTCGACAACATCCTGGGTAGTTCCAAAACTAAAAAGGAACCAATCACAAAGATAGATTGTAATAATGGCTTAATCACAGAACCCGCAGAAATTGCACAATGCTTTAATGACTTCTTTCTTAATACGACATATGATCTTAGAACTAAAACTAATAGGCGCACAGGTATACAGTTTTTTGAACAGGAGATGTTTAACCCAAAAACTTTCTTTTTCATCCCTGCTACATCAACTGAATTGCTTTCAAGCATATCCCAGCTCAAAAACAAACCCTCACGTGGATGTGATGGACTTGATAACATTACTATTAAATGTATAGCACCTTTGATTGTGGATGTTTTAAAACATATTTTTAACACAAGTATGGAATATGGTATTTTCCCAGATAGTTTAAAAAAGGCTTTAATTGTTCCCATTCACAAAAAAGGTGATAAGGCATTGATGCAAAATTATCGCCCAATCTCATTGCTGTCTTCTATTAGTAAAATTTTTGAAAAAACTCTTAAATCAAGACTAGTAACATTTTTAAATATGTCAGGCTTCTTTAGTGGGGCTCAGTTTGGGTTTAGGGAAAATTATGATACAGA
The DNA here is from genome assembly GCA_963693315.1 of Diogma glabrata. Taxonomy (NCBI): domain Eukaryota; kingdom Metazoa; phylum Arthropoda; class Insecta; order Diptera; family Cylindrotomidae; genus Diogma; species Diogma glabrata. The sequence continues at coordinate 24,913,439 of OY856188.1, read as the reverse complement.
AAATGCGCTGATAACATTTCTAAATCGAATTTTTGCCAGTATAAATAAGAACAAGTTCACGGCTAGCCTGTTTATCGATATCACTAAGGCGTTTGATATGGTTGACCATGAACTTCTTCTTGATAAATTGCACAGAATTGGGTTTCGTGGTTGCATCAATTCCTGGTTTCGTTCATACCTCTTTAATAGACAACAAGCTGTAACAATTGGTTCACGCGTTAGTTCTTTTGGCAACCTATCAACTGGAGTTCCACAAGGCTCAGTACTGGGGCCTATATTATTTTTAATATATATAAACTCAATCTTCAACATTGTTCTCCATGGAAAAGTCGCAGGTTTTGCTGACGATCTAGCCTACACATATGAAGGTTCGAGCCAGGATATACTCGTAGCCTATATAAACAGCGACTTAAAAAAAATAAGAACTTGGTTTGATTTTCATTCCATGTCACTAAGTAGCAAATCCAAAGTCATGTTTTTTAAAAGTAGTAACATCGCTGACACCGTGGTCTACCACCACCACTTATGTGATGGGATTGCATGCAATGATTCCTGCACAGTTATTGAAGCAGTTAACACCTTCAAGTATTTGGGTATCACGATTGATAATCAGCTCAAATGGAAATCTCATATTGATCACATCAAAGGTTATTTGCTCTGTGCAATCAGAAAAATGTATCTTTTAAGATCAGTTTGCTCATCCACCATTTTAAAAATGTGCTACCATGCACTAATAGGCTCAAAACTGCAATACTGTCTAACGGCATGGGGCTTAGCATATATTAATCATCTCTATCCGATTATTAGAGCTCAAAAGCATGCAGTCCGACTTATATATGGCATAAACAAAACACACCCGTCTTTACCTCTTTTTCGACTAGCGAATATTTTGCCTTTTCGGCATTTGTACATATTTTTGGTGCTGAAATTATTTTTTACATTCAGCAATAACAGAAACCTTAGACTGGTTACAGCATACAGTATGAGACAAAGAAATTTCTCCGAAGTACCTAGAGCGAACTCTGAACTATGTAGAAAATACTTCACTACTATGGCGCCGTTTCTTTTTAACTCTCTGCCATCTGAGTAAAGGGCAGTAACGTCTCTGGCTATATTTTTAGTATCTCTTAAAAAGTTTCTCATTACAACTGATAATGTGGAACAATTTTTTATAGGTAGGGCGTAACCCACTTGTATCTCTTTTTTGTCTGCTAAGTTGTTCTGATGCAGCTGTATAATAACTGACTATGAACTAATGGGGATGATATTGTTTAATGTTAACTTGCGTATAATTCGCCACTAGCTCGGATTTTCGAATTCGAACTACAGAACTATACATAAACAGAAATTTTAAATCTCCTCGGGTTAAAAACAAAAACCAAAACAAAAACAATTAATTATAAATTAAGCCTCGCAATTATCAATTTTAAATAGTTTTGTTGTTGAATGTTTGGTTACTTTGAGAGTTTTAAAATATGTAATACGAACAATGTATATAAATAAATAAAAAATAAAAATATTTTAAGATATTATTTTATTTTTCATTTGTTTCGCTTCTGCTACCTTGCAGACCTTCGATCAATAATATTTATTTCATTGCTTATAAATTTGTGGCGAACATTTAAATTAAAAATTTCAAAATTTTAGTAGGCGATGTTTTTATCGTGAAAAATATTTAATAAAAACAAATTAGTTTTTTAGAGTTTTTGTTTTTGCAAAAAGTAGTTCTCTTATTTTTATTTTCCAGTACCTTAATTATATTTTGTCGATAAAATTAAATGTTTTACTCTATGATAAATTGTTAGGATATTAAATTAAAAAATATTATAAATATTATCTCTGAAATATACATTAAATCTAGTGCATAATTGTTATTCTAATTGTTTTAAATTTTCGATGAAGATGCTTATCTCTGGATTGATTTACTAATCATTTACTAAATATGAGATGTAATTTCTAAGAACTTTTTGGCTGAATTTAGACGCAGCATTTAATAGAACTTCCAGAAGATAAAATAAATAAAATTAGTAATTACAAATTAATAAGAGCCTATTACAGAGTTTGATTTAAATTTAGCTCCAGTATTATATAGCTAAATTTCTAGCTCTAAGTTTATGACAATTTAAATCCAGGATTTTATAGCGAGATTATCAAGCTATAAATTAATCATCAAAATCGAAATTTTAAAAAATAGTTTGTTTTGCTTGTATAAAAATAAATATTTGTGTAACTAGCTAGTGCAAAAAGTGCATATTTGTTGCACGATGCATGAAGTTTGCAGCTAGAGACGAATACGAGAGCAGCAATCATGCTGATTGCAACAAAAATGCTTTTTGCACGTACTGCACACAACATTTTTTCTACGATCGAAATAATTAAAAAATACTTTTTGCACTCAAAACATACTTTTTGTGTTTAAAAAATACTTTTTGCACAGTACATAGTGCAAGAAATAGTCACTTTTTGCACGATCGTAGAAAATTTTTTTTCAAATGCTCATATTTTTTTTGAAGAGTTTCCACACTTTTATTTTGATTAACAATTACTTGTTCAATAATAAAAAATAAAAATAAAAATTGTTATTGATAGCGCTTAAACTAGGAATTAGCCATATCTTATTTGCCCGATTTAGAATTTGCAACGAAATTTACTTACACTTTTAATGCTGATCTCATCATGTTCCAATTTAATTTGCCCAGCATTATTAGAAGGAGTTATAGTTTCCTCACTCTCGGTTTCAATACTTTCTTTTTTAACTTTCTCATCGATTGCTGACTGAAATTGAATTAAAATTGTTAGTTTCAATTTATTTCTATAATCTTACGGTAAAATATATACTTCTTGCAAATATTCCGGTTCCAATTTAATGTTTATTTCATCTCTAATAACGAATTTTTCCATTTTAATTTATAAATTTAAATATTTTGTCAACACTCAACTCACCGTCACAAACAACAATCGCTACAACAACAACACTAATCATAATCTGACATACGTGGTTTTAGAAATCGTTACTTTGGAAAAAACGAAATCTGTTGTTGTTTGAAACGTTTTCTGTTACAGTCGTTCATGTGCTCAGTATTTTTTTAAACCGTCATATTTATAAAAATTTGTTGATAGTGTGTAAGAAATAAATAAAGGAATTGCTATCGTAGACTTTTAAGAAATACAAAAGGAAACACAAGGACAGTTTAAGCTCAGATATTGTAATATAAGGGATATGGTAAGGGTCATGGAAAAGGTGAATAATAAGAGATATAAATTTCGGTTAAATATGAATATGTCGTTTAATTTAATTGAAGGCCAATTATGATGCAAATAATGAATTTGTCACTACAAGGAGTTAAATTCCCAAACTGGAGAAAATCAAATTAGAATTCCGGTAAGAAAAGTTGCAAATGCCAATAGGCTAAGGATTTTAGATATATAATCTTATTTCCAGTATATGAGAAAATATTTGAACGTCTTATATCGGATCAACTAAGGAATTTTTTGGAAGATAATGGTATACTGGTGGCTCATCAGGCTGGTTTTCATAGTATAAATGGATCATCAGCCTGGTTTTCATAGTACTTAATATAAATTTAACAATTTCGTTCCATATTATATTTCGTTATATTTTCGCTATCGTTTATATAACTTTACACAATATCATGTTCACGGCGATTCTTCATGCACCAATGCGATCTAATTAAATTTTAAAACGCTTTAATTCAACGCGGAACGAATTAAACTAAATTACAGTCGAACTTCGATTATCTGGAAGCGGTGGGGAATCGATCATTCTGGTTAATCGAATTTTCCGGATAAACGATGTAAATTATAAAAAATTAGATTTTTTGCAATAATTCATTTATTATGAGGTTTAATTCAAGATTTTGTTAAAAACAATATAGGTTTTGATAAAAATATGCATTATCATAAAAATAAAAATTATTAATAGCATTAAAATCTTAATTCATTATTTTGATGATTTTTGTAAATTTATGTTTTCATCATTTAATGAAGCAAACGTGGAAGCTTCTTTAACTCCATCCATCCAAGTTCTTACGGTTTCGTAATCAAAGTTATCTATTGCGCTTGCTGTTTTAACAATTTTATACTTTTAATATTTATACCACTCTCAGTGCCACTTTCATTGTCGTTGGTATTTTCAGGTAAAACAATGCAGGCCAAATATTTTTCCAACTGTTTTGTAGAACTGTTGTTTGGATTTCTACCCAAGCACGGTTTATTGCGTATATGAAATCTTTTATTGTGAACCCTTTGATCATATTTGAAATGTCACCGACCGATTCTTGTGTTGCTAAAGTTTTAAGTTGCTTATGCCTATAATGACATTTCAAACTTCGAATAACTCCTTGATCCATCGGCTGAATCAGTGAAGTATAATTTGGTGGAAGATAGTTAACTGATATATTACCCATGGATAATTTTTCGGCCGGTGAATGTGCTGGGCAATTATCTAACAGCAAAATAATCTTACTATTAGAAGGCTTCTTAATTTTAGTTAGATGATCTTTGACTTCGTTAATAAAGTGCCTTTAAAACAAGTACGTCATTAGTCCTTGAGTCATCCATGCACGCTTGGTTGCAGTAAATATAAGTGGAAGATGTGATATTCTTCTTAAGGCCCTTGGTTTTTTGTGCTTCCCTATTACAAAAAGATTGCACTTGTGAGTACCTGCGGCATTTACGCAAACAAGTACTGTCAATCGTTGTTTAAAATCTTTAATACCCGAAGACTGCGGTTCATTGTGACATACTAAAGTTTTTCGTGGTATACTACGCCAGTAAATATCCCAGTTTCAACCGCATTGTATATTTGCTTTGGACTAAAATTTTCATTTTGAATTTTTTCTGCTAATTCACTAACGTAAAGTGTGGCCGATACTTTTTCTGAATTTTGTTGTTCTCCAGTTATGGTTGAACATTTGATTCCATAGCGGTTCTTAAATTTGTCCAACCAACCTCGGAGAGTAATTGTAATTTTTGTCAATTTTTAAACTCGAATGAAAATATTTTGCTTTTTCAATAATCATTGGGCCTCAGATAGGCACTCGCGCATTTCTATTTTGACGAAACCAAATATATAAAGCCTGTTCTATGGATGGGTTCTTGGAACTTTGTGTGGTTTAACGTTTTTCAGATTTTTTCTAGTGAATCAGCTTTAGTATAAAAATTAATAAGTTTAGTTTTATTGGCACGAATACCATAGATAGTAGATGCTCCCACGCTATATTTGTGTTTTAAAATGTCTACAGTTACACCCATTTCCAGAGACTTTATTTCTCTTTGAGAGATAAAACCTCTCGGTTTTGTCCCGTAGCCGGTGACATTTTCCCTAAATAAACTTGCTGGAAAAATATTTAATGACCAACAAACGCAACGGTAAAATAATACATGTACTTACCTTTATAATTAAATTTTATTATGAAGTACAAACATGTAGGATCCAAACGAAAATAATACACTGACTGTTGGTGATTCAAGCATAAAATTATTTTAAAACAAACATAAATGTACATAAGTCAAAAGTCCCGTTAATCACACAAAATTCACTTACACAAACAGCCAGGCAAATTAGTATTAAATATTAATTTTCTTTCGTTCTCATTCTCTGTCGTAATGCTTATCCTAGTTTTTATATCAAACTGCGTACGAAAAAGGAAAAAACAAAAATAAATTCGTAGAAAATTGAAATCCGGATAAAAGAAGCTTTTCTGGATAACCGAGGTTCATTTCGAATTTTTTTTGGTCCGGATAATAGACGTTCCCGATAATGGAAGTCCGGATAATCGAAATTTGACGTATGCACCAAAATGCAGAAAGAAAATAATTTTAAATTCACCATTTTTAAAAATAACAGAAAATTATTCAAATGCGAAATTCTCAATATGTACATGAGCATCGATTAATTATAGAATTGATAATTCAACAGTTCATAGAGTTTTGTATTTATTAATTACAGTTTTGTTTTGATATGTTAATTCAATCGTTTTCAACAGGCAGCATTACTTCTTCTTTACAAATCGTTTCACTGTAACAAGTGCTATAAGCCAAACGAAATGTTTCGTTGTCTTCAATATTGGGCTAAGAAGAGGTAAATAAAAATAAATTAATAAACGAATTGCATGGTTTTAAAAATTTCGATTACAGCCTAGGTTTAAATAAATAAAAAATGACTCACTTCAGTTTTTGCGGTAGCAATATATCCGGTTAAGTCTGCTTCATCTAAACCTATTTTCTCCGATTTTATAATTTTGGATAAGACTGTTGTACATTTATTCATCGATTTGCCATCTGATAAAAGACTTCCTGTTTCTTCAGAACTAGTTTGTGATATTTTCTAAAAATAAAGATTTTTTACTAAATTTTTTTCATAACGAGCAAAAAGCAAAAATAAAAAGAGCAAAAATGAGAGAGAGAAAGTATTTCAGACCGAAGCAATACAGAATTATTTTAACTGCACGCGAAAAAGAATCATCTTAGCATCTTAGTTCGGCAGATGGCGTTTTGCTTGGTCCATTTGTTCATCACACATACTCATTGAAATATCGTTGAGGAACTCGGTCTTTAATCTGGAAACAATCAATAGCTGTGTTTTGGTAGAATTAAAACTGACCAAATTTTTGAAACTCCAATTGACGACTTTTTGTATGTTTTCGTTTACATTTATGGCTATTTATTTATATTATTTAGTTTTTCACTTAATTACAAACATTTGTCTTGCCCACTAATAACTACAAAACCATAAATAAATTCTTACCTGTAATCTTTCTTTTCCATGAATTTTTATTAAATGATTGTTCAAATTTCCTTTTTGTGTATATTGCCGATTACATAGAGAACATTTAAACAAACTTTCACGTGTATGAATGTTCATATGTTGTTTAAGTCCCTTCTTGGATTTTAACTTACTATCACAAAATTTACAAGAAAACTGAAAACAAATAGAAAAAAACTTTGAAATTTCTTTAAATGCTTTTCAAATTTGCTAATGAGTGATAAGAACAATCATTCCAATGAGCAATAAATAATAATCGAAAGGTTTGAAAAACTAAGACAATTATTAACTACGTGTCGTTAGAAAAGAATTCATACAAAATTTAAGTTTTTTTTTCATACGAACCATTAAAACGATAACTGAAATAAAGTTTTACCTGTAATTTTTCTCGTGTATGGATTTGCATATGAGTGACTAAATTACTTTTCCATGCATATACTTTTTCACAGTGTGCACATTGAAAAAACGTTTCGCGTGCATGGAGGATCTTCATATGATGTTCGAATGCTCTTTTTTCTTGAAACTCCTTATTACAAAATTGGCATAATAACTATATGTAAAATAAAAAAAAATACGTTTAATGCATTTCAAAATTAAATTACGGAGACTTCCTCTACCGCAAAACATTAGTCCAATCGAGTTCATTAAAAAAAAAGTCAATATCTCTCAGAATATATTGTGATAATAAGAATTAATGTTCTTAGAGTCTTCAAAATTACTAAATAAAAGGCAATACGGATTTAGAAAACAAACAGAGCAACAGCAGATTCACTCTCGTTCGCCACACAGGTCTAATATAAGGCGTTTGATAAATTCAAGACAAGACGGCTAATAATCCAAACTATGCTGATGATATCGTGCTGCTTACATACACGAACCCAAGAAGATATGTCAGCGGGGTCTATTGCGTCAAGAAAAATAAAGCTACGAATGTCTTATGTACATATTTGTTAAACTAGTGTGTACTGCTGTTTCAATGTGAAACAAGATAGCAAACACGAAAGATTAGACACAAACTATTGGTCTTAAAATCAAAGCGATGCGGAAATCACTGTTCGTGAAAAAAATAGCGATTACTACTTTGCTTAATTACTCTGAGCCTAGTATACATAACCTTAAAAAAATGAGTTGATCTAATGTTGTTTAACATACATGAACTTATGACGAGTTTTGTAACATAAACTCACCTTTAAATTTTAATTTGAAATAGATTTTGTACAATTATAAACCGTATTGAAAAATGAAAATTCAACAAGAAAATTTATTAAGACATTTTAATATTTCTCTTAAGTGAAAAAAATCTTGAAGCCATCTATTTTAAATTTAAAATGTAAATAGCTAAGACACTTTTTTAAAAATAAAAACATTATAATTTGATCTTTTACTGCATATCATGATAAAAGAATACAAATACATATGCGTTTTGATGCATTTTTGGACATTTATAGGCTGATTCTGATACTAGCTAATAAAGATTTGTCTACAAAAATTGAGGACTGGTAAAGTGATAACAGCGCACCCTCTTAGCATAATTTAAAAACTCTATAGCAAGATCAAAATTCAAACGAAAAGTAAGTAGAATAATAAAATTTTGTTTTTTATTTGTTTTGTGTTATGAATTTTATTAATAAATTTAAATAATAATTACCGCGTTTGTTCCGAGATGTCGCGTCGGGAACTTAAATGAAAACCGATCTTTATTTATCAATATTATCCGCTAAGTTCTATTTTTCTAGAAGAAGATGGAATGTCAAAATGTTTGTAGCAAAAAAGAAGAAGAAATAAATCAGTTTTCGTTATGGTATCGGAGAATATAGTTTTATTTAAAAGTTTTATGAAATACGGCCAACAGAAAATCAGGTGTGGGGTGGTAAGCCATTCTTACTGAAAATTTATGCGAAAACTTAGTGAAAATTTATGTGAAGATTTACGTGAAAATTTATGTTATGTTATGTGAAAACTTATGTAAAAATATAATTATGTTTTATGGAAATATTTTAAAAGAAAACTTTTTATGAAAACACGTGTTTAGAAAATTTTTAAGAAAAGAAAAGTTTAAGCTTTATTCTTAGTGAACAATTATATAATTACAATAAAAAGATATATTAATTTTTAAGAAAATGTGTGACGAAAACATAAACAATTTAAGTGTTAAGGAGTTGAGGAAAAAATTGTAAAAACGCAAATTACCAACGCATGGAGTAAAACATGTTTTGGTGAATCGACTCACGTGTTCAAATAACGAGGAAGTTATGTCTGAAGGCGGAGTAGAATGGTTAGATAAAGAGAATGACGAGTTGGTTGCGCTCCGCATAAGACTAGAAAGGTTGGAGATGGAAAACGAAAAATTAAAGTCAACAAGTTCGAAAAAATCGGAATTACATGTTGAAACCGAAATGTTAAACCTCCGTGTAAGAGATGTTTGCGATCTGCTTGCAGATTTTTCCGGATCTGAAGGTGAATTCGATAACTAGGCCTCACAATTCAATGTTATTAGAAACACATACTGTGTTAGTGAAAATGTAATGAAATTGGCATTGGTTAAAAAATTAGTGGGGAAGGCAGGCGAATGGTTTTATTCAAAAACACCTAATATAACCTTAAGTTCAACTGAAATTTTGGAACAGTTGAATAGGTTTTTTAACCTCAAACAAACAAAAATTTCAATCAGGCGAAAATTTGAAGAACGAAAATGGAGGGACGGAGAAAATTTCGTCACATATTTTCACGAAAAAATAATTTTAGCAAACAAAGTAAATATGGCGGATGATGAACTTCTAGAATATGTTATCGAAGGAATGGAGGATTCAAACTTGGAAATTCAAGCAAGAATACAAAGATTCGCTACAACAAGTGAGCTCGTAGAAGCATTTGCAGAAATTGTTAAGGTAAAAGTAAAGTCGAAGTACGAAAATCAAACGCCGAAGCAAAATTTTATTAAATCTGATGTGGCAAAAATTAATTTTCATGGAAATTCTAATGTTAACCTGAAATCAACTACAAAATGTTATAATTGTAATCGGGTCGGTCATTTTTCGAGCGAGTGTCGGAAACCTAAAAGGGAACGAGGCAGTTGTTATGTGTGCGGGGAACTGGGACATTTTTCGCAAACCTGTTCAAAACGGAAAACAGGTATAATTTTGGTGAATCAAAATTCAGCAAACGCAGTATCGAGTCGAATAGAGGAAAATGGGGTCGCAAAAATATTATACACTGGTCAAGGTATGAGTTTAAATTTTTCAATTAATGTATTTTTGGATACGGGCAGCCCTATAAATTTTATTAAAGAAAAGTTTTTCCCTAAACATATTGTGGAATCTGCACATCCAGTAACTTTAAACAGTAATTATAGTGGTCTTAATTTCTCAAAATTGATTGTATTAAATAGCTTACACCTTAATATTGAATTTTTGGACAATAAAATTTTATGTAAATTTCTAATAGTTCCTAACAATACAATGCAGCCAGATTGTGTTTTAGGTAAAGAATTTATGGATCAAAATAATATATATTTATCAAAAGGTGGAAATGTTTTCCAGGAAAATAATTTTGAATTAAGACTTAACACGTCAAAAATTGTTAATCATAATTTATCAAATTTTGAAAATACTGAGAATTATGTAAATATTTTAAAACCCGAAACTAGTTATGTAAATAATAATAATTTATCTGATTCTTTTGTAAACTTTGAAAATAATATTTTTGCTATAAATTGTGACGAAGAAGAAAATTTTGAATTAAAGATTAATGAAAATTTAGATTATAAGGTGAAACAAAATGTAAATTCATTAATTTCAGATTATTTTAAGAATGAAAAGCGTACAGATAATTCAGAACAACCGTTTGAAATGAAAATAACTTTAACAAATGATGTTAAATTTAGATGTGCGCCACGACGTTTATCTTTTTGCGAACGGGAAGTAGTATCAAAAATTGTAGATGATTTGCACAAAGAAGGAAAGATTAGACCAAGCGAATCACCGTACTGTTCTCCTATTGTTTTAGTGAAAAAAAAGAATGGTGAACATAGATTATGCGTAGATTTTAGGAGTCTCAATAAGATTACGACGAAGGATAATTTTCCCTTACCCGTCATTGAGGATCATTTGGCCCAATTAGAGGGAAAGAAATATTTTAGTACCCTGGATTTGAGAAATGGGTTTTATCACGTTAGCATGGCGGAGGAATCTATTAAGTACACTTCTTTTGTTTTACCTTTCCCATTAGGACAGTGGGAATTTACTAAAATGCCTTTCGGTCTGAAAAATGCACCCTCTGTGTTTTCTAGGTATTTACACAAATGTTTTAAAGATTTAATCACAAGCGGCAAAATATTAATATATATGGATGATATTCTTATTGTAAGTTTTACGATTGAGGAACATGTACAAATATTAAGAGAGGTTCTTGATATTCTAAATAAGAATTCATTACAATTACGACTCGACAAATGTAAGTTTTTATGGGAAGAGATAGAGTGCTTAGGCTATGTAATCTCTAACGATGGGATTAGACCGAATAAAAATAATTTAGAAGCCATATCACAGTTTCCGATTCCAAAGTCAACCAAAGATGTTCATAGTTTTCTAGGACTATGTTCATATTTTAGAAAATTTGTTAAGGACTTCGATTTAATTGCCAAGCCTTTATATGATTTAATCAAAAAGGATATTAAATTTAAATTTGGCGAAGCAGAGATAAATTCTTACGATATACTCAAATCAAAAGTTATTGAATCTCCAATATTGGCAAATTATTCCCCAAACGACGATACCGAGCTGCATTGCGATGCAAGTAGTCATGGTTACGGTGGGATATTAATGCAGAGGAAGAGTGATAATCGTTTTCACCCAGTTTTTTATTTCTCAAAAAGGACTACTTCAACTGAAAGTCGTTATCATTCCTATGAGTTGGAAACATTAGCAATAATTTATGCCCTGAGACGTTTTAGAATGTATCTAATGGGGAAAAAATTTAAAATCGTTACGGATTGTAATTCTTTAGTTTTAACATTGAACAAAAAGGATGTAAATCCTAGAATTGCTCGTTGGACGTTAGAGCTGCAAAATTATGAATACGAAACCGAACACCGTTCCGGTAATCGTATGGGACATGTTGATGCTCTGAGCAGAAACATCAATATTTTAATACTGGTTGAGAATACTTTTGAACAAAATTTGTCTATATGTCAAGGTCGAGACCCAGAGATACAAAAACTTTCGGAAGAATTATGCAATAGGGAACACTCTTTATTTGAATTGAGAGACGGTTTAGTTTACCGAAAAAAAAATGGTCAAATTTTAGTTTATGTTCCAGAAGAAATGGAAATACAGGTAATTAGAAATTGTCACGAGCATATCTGCCATTTAGGGGTAGAAAAGTGCTACTTTGTGTTATGTAAATCCTATTGGTTTCCAAATATGAAACAAAAAGTTAAAGATTTTATTGCAAATTGTTTGAAGTGTTTAGCCTTTAACGCAAAAACTGGAAAAGTGGAAGGTTTTTTAAATAACATACCAAAAGGGAATATTCCGTTTCAAATGTTGCATATTGACCATTTCGGGCCGTTAACAACACTTATGATAAAAAGAAATGCATATTTTTAATAATTGACGGATTTACAAAATTCGTTAAGTTATACGCAGTAAAAACTACAAATTCCAAAGAAGCTATAAAATGTCTCAAGTCTTATTTTTTGGAATATAGTCGACCGAAAATTATTGTATCTGACAGGGGTAGTAGTTTGAAATCCACAGAATTTAGTAAATTTCTTGTAGAAGCCAATATAAAACACATTAAAATTGCTACAGGTTCACCTCAGGCAAATGGTCAGGTTGAGAGAGTGAATCGAACCATTACTCCCATGTTAGCAAAATTGTCAGAGGTTGAGCCACATGCAAATTGGTCACAAATATTACATAAATTAGAATATGCAATAAATAATACCCCAAATCAAACAACTGGCGAATGTCCAAGTAAATTGTTATTTGGTGTTGAGCAGAGGGGAGAACATATTGATCATTTAAAAGAGGTTTTAGAAAGACACGATGAAAATACGTTAGAGGAAATAAGGCAGAAGGCGGTAGATAATATTGAACGACAGCAAACTTATTCGAAATTATATTACGACAAACGCCATAAAGCCCCGTATATATATAGTGTAGGACAATATGTTATGATCACAAATTATGTAAACACTCCGGGAGTCAAGAAAAAGTTAGTGCCAAAATTTAAAGGCCCTTATAGAATTAAGAAAGTATTGCAAAATAATCGATATTTAGTCGAAGACGTAGAAGGATTTCAACTGACCCAAATTCCGTATTTAGGTGTCATTGAAGCGTCACATATGAAACCATGGATGAAGTTGTGAGTTCATCAGAGTTTTGTTTTATTTTATTTGTGCGATTGAACTGAATTACCTTGCGCTTATACACAAAAAAATGTGTTTGTTCCTTTTAATTAATATTTTATATGTAGGTTAAGATCATTTTCATTAACTTTAATACATTTCTTTTTATAAACTTAAATACAAATTTAATCATGTACAGATTTAGCGGGTAAATTGATTCAATATAATCGAGGACGATTATGGGTCAGGAAGGTCGAACTGTTATGAATTTTATTAATAAATTTAAATAATAATTACCGCGTTTGTTCCGAGATGTCGCGTCGGGAACTTAAATGAAAACCGATCTTTATTTATCAATATTATCCGCTAAGTTCTATTTTTCTAGAAGAAGATGGAATGTCAAAATGTTTGTAGCAAAAAAGAAGAAGAAATAAATCAGTTTTCGTTATGGTATCGGAGAATATAGTTTTATTTAAAAGTTTTATGAAATACGGCCAACATTTGGATAAATAATTTAAAAAATATAAGTATAAAAGATTTAAATTGAAGCAACAATTAAAATGTTTTTAGGTTTACTTCTCGAGTCTGCCAATATACCCAATATTTTAAAACTTGTGATAAGAACTGCACACAATCGGTAAAATAATTTTTAGCAAATCTTGAGGAGATATTAAATAGTATAGCGGTTTGAATATTGTCCACATTCATCTTTATGCTACACATTGTCAATATTATACTGTTTTTTTGAGACAACCCAATATTATAGGGCTCTTCTGACCGTAATAATAAACATCACTTATGTAACCGTTCTAACAAAGTTAGAGTTGGAATTCCAGTCATGGAATTTAATTTTTGGTCAGTATCAATAAGGAACGATAGTTTATTAAGATTTTCTGGTTCATCATTAATTTGCACAGATACGTCGCGCTCGTGAATGTTGAATTGAGTAACTATGCAGACTTGGTGTACGGTTGGCACAACTACAACTTCCTTGCTGTTAGTGGGATAACTGGATACTGGACATATCAATTGATAAACTAGAAAATAAAATATAAGTACATACAAGATTTACAATTATATATTAAGTAAGTTTCAAAATTGTACATATAGTACAGTAACTGAACATGAAAAAAGACCCAAACTTCTGAATTCTTTGAACCTCCATCGATTTTCATGAAAATTGGGAATTAAACTCATCTTACTCTTAACTTCAAAGGTGACATAAGCCCGAATTGCGTTTTTGTGTTTAAGGGGTGACAACCACGCCTACGTGAAAATATAGAAAAAATATAGATTTACTCATTTTTTCGATTCCTTTCTAATTAAGTTATGTAGAATAAATCTTCTTTTATGTTCTCGAACATAGTTTACTATGTATTCCAATTTTTCATGTTTTAAAAACCACTCCTATGCCTTATGGAAATAAAAAAAGTAAACGATAATATTCTAAAAATATTACTATGAGAAAATAACATTTGTTTTATAGCTAGACATCACTAGTAGAGTTTCACGGTTTGGTTAACCGAAACCTAGAACGGAAGGGTTTCGAGGTAAAGGATTTGTAGGATTGGTAGAATATTTTAGTCAAAGTTGGAGTAAGTTATATTATCAATTTTTCAAACTTTTATTAGTCCGCGGTCATGTAGTAAACGAAAACTGAAGGTAAAAAACGAACGTCTACCGAAGCGACAGAAAACTTAATTTTCATTTAATAATCTCACTAGTAGTAACTGGACGAACGAAAGCGGGGACAGCTATTACACAATTTTGGACAAATTCATACGCAATAGTAGCACACAACAGTTTTTGTATCAAATACCCAAAAATTTGTTATTCTAGAAAACATACAACAAACTAAATACCAAAACTTTTAAGCACATTAAAATGCATATTTTTAAATCAAAGCAACCTAGTTTTTGGTATGAAATTTGGTGGTTGTCATGGTTAAAAATTTCAAAAAAATTATCAAATTTAAATTTGAATAAAATTACAGAACCTCCTTGATAAAATAAGTATTTTTGTTTCTTTGTTCTCTGTTTGTATATACTTAGCACCAATACTTTTTTTAACCACTATATGATTATTGATTACCAATATCTTTGTGGTGTTGTTAGATCCTCCAATTCCATTACCCAATCTTTAATTATCCAAAAACTCTTATTTCCAAATATATCTAAACTCGAAATAATGCAGCACAAACATTTTGACTTTATAACAATTATTTTGAACAAAATAATTTATTTGATTCATATATTTTGCAATTAATAATTTTTAATTATGTTTCCAGAAAATATGTTTCAAATCAATTTGTTGACTTTTATAATTAATGGTAAATGTTCTGACCAATAGTAAATTTTTTTGATTATATAACGACTTTCATTTCCCGGATTCCCCTAGTTATTATAAATTATATAAATGAATATATGTTTTTATAAACTAACACTCCCCATAACTAATGTATAACTCCCCATAACGATAAATTAAAACAAGTGTTTTTTGGTGTTTTATAATTAAAGAGGTTTTGACTGTCCGTAACAGTGTCATATCCGAATATAACACCACAAAATAAGTTACTTGGAAAGAATAAAAAAGTTGTGTGAACATGATTTTTACGTAATACCTTACGAATTTCACTGTACGAATTACGTACTAAAAAAAATTTATTTTTTATTAAAAAAATTAATATTCATAATGAAATTTTTTATTTTAATTAATCTTATTTGTTGAGAAAGTTCAAGAAAGTTTTCCACTTCATTTTAACATTTATTTTAACTACTACCACGCACAAAACGTTAACAAAATTCTTACCTGTAATCTTTCTTTTAAATGAGTTTGTATATGATAGTTGAAAGCTGATTTGTCTAAATATTCTTTATCACATTCAGAACATTTAAACAGCATTTCACGTGTATGTTTGTTTATATGTCGTCTAAGTTCACCTTTGGTTCCTAACTTCTTATCACAAAATTTACAAGAAAACTGAAAATAAATAGAAGGTAACGTTAAAGTTTTGTTAAATGCTTTTTAAAATTTGCTAGTGCCAGTGATGAGAACATTCCAATGAGCTACAAATAATAATCAAAAGGTTTGAAAAATTAAGATAATTATTTGAAACGATTTTTCAAAAAATGAGCAGTTATACCCAAAATGCGAATTTGATGGTTCTACAGCTGTCGAAAGGGGTGACGCGTGTTATTAAACCACACATATTACAATACACATTCTCGTAATTCAGGAACTGACAGTGAAATCCCGGATGGGTTGGACATAAGATTAACACTCTTTCGCTGAAAAACATGTCGTTAGAAAAGAATAAATCAGAAAAAATATCAAGGAGCCCTCCGAGTTCAAATCCAACTACTTAGCCGCAAGACAACTCGGCTTAAACTGTTTAACTATTCAAGTCTCTTTGAAGAATTCAAATTCGTTATTAATTTTTACTAATTCACACAACATTTAATTTATTTTTCAAACGAATCATTACATTGTGAACCTGTAATTTTCATCGTGTATGAATTTACATTTGAGCTATCAGATTTGTTTTCCATGGACATTGGACATACATTCTTTTGGACGAAGTAAACATTGAAACAACTTTTCGCGAGTACGGATCTTCACATAACGCATGAATTCGTTCTTTTTTTCAAACTCCTTGGCATCATTGACATTAAATTGAAAACTATATGTAAACTTAAAAAAATTAAAGATCACGTTGAATGCATTTAAAAATAAATTTTGTTTGAAAGACGTTGTAATCGATTTAAACTTACCATCATTCTTTCCGGGTCATGAGTTCGTTTGTGCATTTGCAAAGTACTTTTTCGCCCAAATTTTTTACAGCATTCTGAACATTCATATCGTTTCCCATTCGAATGGGTTCGAATTTCCATATGACGGTTAAAATCACTATTGAACTTAAACTTCTTATTACAAATTTTACATTCGTAACGTTCGTCTAACATCTTTAAAAAAAATAAAAATTATTGTTAGTAATATGTATTGCTCTTAAATGTAGTTTAACGTTTTAATTAATTATTAATTCATATATATTTCAATAATAATTAATAATTTTTAATTATAATTTAGCAATAACAAAAATAAAATATTCAAAGTTAACAGTTTGCCACAAAAAATAAAATAATTTATAATTGGTAATATAATAATAATAATATAATAATTGATTTTTCAATTATTATTTTAATAATTTTCACATCTATTTTATTTTGTTTAAATCACGACTTAAGATTTTCTTTCGGGACATGTTGGTCATCCCCACAGCATTGCAACGTCCAACTTATCTCATACCATAAAGTTGAATTTTTTTTATATGTAATTGAAATAAACCAAAATTTAACTTAATTTGAAATATCGAACTTCTCCTTCTTCAAAATAACTATCTTGGAGAAGATTTTTATTTCCAAGTTGTCGGGTGATACTTTTTCAGTCGGTCAGTGATGTTCAATTGAGTTTAGTTAAATTCTTCGAGCAGTTTAGTTTTCATTTTTGTTCGGTTGTTTCGTGAAAGATAAACGAATTTGGCAGTAGTTTAACGTCCACGGAATCTTAAGCTAACGTTGAATACATTTAAAAATTGATTTTGTTTGAAAGACATTGTACCCGAATTAATCTTACCTGATCATGAGTTTTTTTCCGGATCATGAAATCCGGATCATGAGTTTTTTTGTGCTTTTCCAAATTTAGTTTTAACACAAATATTTTACTACATTCTGAACATTCATATGGTTTCTTATCCTATGAAAAAATAAAAATTATTATTAGGAGTAGTTTAGTTATTTCTCTTAAATCTAATTAAAATTATTGAAATTATATTTATAAGATTTTTCTAATCCAAAACTCATTTATTTGATCAATAATATAAATTTTGAGCAGACGTAACAAAACGTATCTCAGGTTTATGAGTTTTCTTATGCATTCACTGAATTACATTACATTCATTTGATTTTTCACCGGAATGAATTATCAATCGATTGTAATACATCTTGTACTACATCCTAAATGTAACCACTATCTTATAGATAAAACAATCGTAAAACGAAAAACAAGAAACATAATAATAAATCAACAATTACTCATGATAGTAAAATTTAAAGTCATTTCACACATGAACAATATTCAAATACTTTAAATCTATTTTTTATGATTTTCATAACCTACCATAACATATGTATTCAAAGAAAAATATGTAAACCAAAAATAATAAAAACTCGGTCAGAAGTTATTATTTCATAACATTAAAATAAGTGTGTGAAGAAAATATAAAACGAAGAATATTATATTACATTTTTAATTACTTTTATTTTCAATAATACTTCGTTTTGATGACCGAACAATTTTGGTATATAAATATTTTTAAGTAATTTTAAGTGAATAGGAATCAATAAATTTTTATTAAATTTGGTGGGGAGAATAGATTTTGTCATACATAAGAAAATACTTTAATTGGAATTGGGGAAGAGATTTATGTAAAAAGATTTTGTGTATATAGAGGAATTTTGTCAAATAAAATTCAGAACTGATTTTGAACTTATACTTTGTGTTTTCTTTCCGAATTATTTCTCAACTGACTTTCAGAATTGCTCTTGTAGCCAAAGGAAATAACGGTGGAAAAATAGAGCGAATAGCTTGAGTGATAAAGCTTTATTAATCTATCGGGACGGTTCTCTGACAGAAAAACGTACTTGACTCTCAAATAAAAAACTGATATCTGTAGGACAACTTTACACAAGTTTCCTGCCAACATTATTCAACCAAAACATTCTGATGAATCATAATTTTGAAGACGACTTCGATTCTTACTTGAAGAATCTAAATAAGTGTTTCGAAGAAGACATCAAATCCTCAATTTATTATACGATGATACTGAGTCTGGTTTTATGACTTTCAGACTTTTATATTTCTAAGTTTTGTTTATATCTTTAAATATGTGTTTTAATTTTCAATATTTGAGTGCCTTTCGATTTAAAATTTGTTAACTAAATTATTGTGTAATAATTTTGAAATGATTTTCCAGTTTGTCATGCATAAATTTTCTGACAGTTGTCACTTGTTTACTTACAATTAAGTGTTTCATAATTTTTTATGTTTATTATTGCTTAGTGGAAAAGTTGATTTTATGTTTTTATTTTTATATATATTAACTGTAATATGATCTTGTTGCTTTAGTTTTAGATAACCAAGTCTGTTTCTGTCACGTCGCGCGCCCGAACTGCCTTATGAAGTTTCACATATATTTTATTTTGTCTAAAGTCCGGCTTGAGATTTATCGGGTTATGTAGGTCATCCCCACGATTGTAACGCCCAACTAATCTCATAGCAGTAAGTGGAATTTCTGTATATGTGATTGAAATAAACTAAGTTCGATATTGCTTTTGTACTGTATTTCAATCTTTTTTAACGTATAATTTTTTTATTACAAAATATCAAACTTCACCCTCTTGAAATAACAAGAAAATAACAACGTTATGTAAGTTCAACATTTCTTTCCTGGAAAAACTTTTTATTTTTATTTTTTATTTTATTTTTATTTTATTTATTTCATTCAGACAATAAACAGGATAAAAATCCCAATTACATATTGTCCTTAAATAACTAATACAATCATCAGTGAAACTTAATACTACATGATAAGAAAATAATTCGAAATATCTCATATTTTATATAATTAATCCTAATATGCTATACATCTTTTCTACTTTTAATAAATGTTTAGTTTTAACTCAATACATTCTATTTAAACCACCATGTAATGATTCATCATATCTTTAATAATTTTTTTAAATTTCAGTATCGAGCAAGAAAATAAAGGCACAGAATTGAAATAAGCATTATGATTACTTTGAAAACGCGAGATTGGGTTGGACAATCCGACATTCGTCTTACTAGCCCTAGGAAAAAAGAGGATATTATTACGAGTAGGGTAGGAAGGGACATAGAAATTGACAAAACCGATCAGATTGGAATCAACTAAATCATTAACGATTTTAAAGAAGAAAATCTCATCAAGAAATAGGCGACGTGCTTCAATGCTAGTCATGTTTAAAATTTTAAGCCTATCAACATAAGTAATATCAGAGCCTAGTTTAAATCTATACACAATACTCTTAGAGAATTTACGTTGTAATCTTTCAATTTTTCTCGAATGTATGTCGTAATACGGATTCCAAACTTGCGCACAATATTCAATGTAAGATCGAACTAGGCTGTTAAAAAGAGCTATCATAGATTTAAAATCCTTAAATTCATCACATCTACGGATAATAAAACCTTGCATTTTAAACGATTTGGCACAAATGAAGTCTATATGCTCAGTAAAAGTAAGCTTTTCATCGAAAATTACTCCCAAATCCTTAACTGACTTAAGTCTGTCAAGCTTAAAATTATCAATGGAGTAATCAAATTTAGTTTTGTTTACTTTTCTAGAAAACGAGATTGAGTGGCATTTTTTTACATTCAAATTGAGCCTATTTTTCTTACACCAAAGATTCACTGTATTAAGATCCTCTTGTAATAGTTGACAATCCTGGGGGTTGTTGATAGTACGAAAAAGTTTAAGGTCATCCGCGTACAGTAAAAAATTACTAGAAATATTTTTCCCGATATCATTAATAAACAATATAAAAAATAGTGGCCCCAATGTGGAACCTTGAGGAACGCCTGAAGTGGGACAAAACATAAACGAATCGCAACCATTAAACTTTACAAATTGGGATCTATCCTGCAGATACGAGATTATTAGTTGAAGTAGGTTACCACAAATCCCATACTGAATAAGCTTCTTGACTAGGATCGTGTGCAAAACCAAGTCAAAGGCCTTACTAAAATCTGTGTATATACAATCTGTTTGCAAGTTGTCATCAATATTTTGAAATAGAATTACTGACAACTCCAGTAGATTTGTTAATGTTGATTTATTTTTACAAAAGCCATGTTGGTTAACAATTATGAATTTTTTAACCTGGTTAAAGATAATCGAATGCAACACTTTTTCAAAAACTTTGCCAAAAGTATTCAGTAACGAAACCGGTCGGTAATTGCGAACATCAGCACGGTCTCCAGATTTAAAGATTGGAACAATATATGATTGCTTCCACTGATTTGGAAATTTACCAGTGACCAGTGAACGATTAAAAATAATTTTCAATGGACAAACCAACACATCTTTCAATTTAAACAAAAAATAGCCTGGGATTGTATCTGGACCACCCCCCTTGTTGGAATTCATATTAGAAACTGCAATTAATATATCATCTACTGCAATAACAAAACTAGATAGACTAGATAGACCAGATGCCCCCTGGATTAACTCATTATCTGTATTATCATTTATATTAGACTCAGTTTGATGAACTGATTTAAAGTACGTCGCGAACCAATCACAAATCTGTTTGGCCTCTCCTGATTCAACGGAGTTATATCTCATTAGGCAGGGAAATTCAGATTTTCCTTTGGATTCTTTAATGTAATTCCAAAATACCTTTGGCTCAGTTTTAATTATATTTTCTATATTGGTAGTATATTTTGACAAACAATTGCGAATCTCCACCTTACATTTTCGCCTTAGAACTTCAAATTCACTTCTATAAAATACACAATTGAGTCTCTTGTAATTGCGATGAGCTTTTTTCTTTAGCTTAATAAGATTAATGACATTATGACTGTAGTAGATAGGATAATTGTTGGAATTAGAATTTTTGGGCTGATTTTTAACGGAAGGAATGCAATTGAAAATTTGTTGTATAAAAAGGTCGACCATTTTATCAACATCAGAATCGCCAAATAGCTCACCCCAATCGACATCTACAAGTTTACTATGGATCTCAGAGTAATTTAAGCCCTTATAATTAATGTGGAAGCTACGTTGAGTAGATTGAAATCGTTGCGCACCAAGATCAATTTTAATGGCTATCGGCGGATGGTGATTATCAACAACGGTCAATGGATCGCATGACATGTTTTCAATAGAAATTTTTTTATGATCAAAATTTGTTAACACCAAATCCAACAATCTATTATTACTATTAAGTATAGAATTACATTGAATAAGGTTTGAATAATTCAAAGATTCGATCAAAGCATCAGCTGACAAGTCTTTATGGATTACAGGATCCATATGCGAGCCATTAAAGATCCAATTTACACCAGGCAAATTAAAATCTCCAAAAATTAAAAATTTGCTGTTTGTATTTGTACAACTATTTCTAATATTAGATAGATTATCAAAAAATGAGACATATATATCACTTTTACAATTAGGTGGGAAGTAAACAACACAAATAATTAATATACTACCGTTATTTAAATAAATCCTAATCCAAATCTCATCTATCAGTGGCGAGGAAATATTATGCATTTGTAGTACCTTGAATTTCTTTTGAATTGCAATAAGCGATCCCCCTCCATCCTTTTTACCACTGATTCTGACGTCTCTATCCTTACGAAAAACATTATATCTATGATCAAACAGCTCCTTTGAGTAAATTGTTAGAATAATTATAGTTTATTACCATTATTAATTAATGAACGCACTCATTTATTATCTAATTGAAAACAACTTCATGTCATATAGTTCTTTATGTTATGTTAAAATGGCGTGTTGATTGCAATTTGTTTGTATTGTTCAATTATTAAAATAAAGTTTTATATACATTTCATCCGTCTGTTAATAATAAATTTATTATATTCTCCAACAGGTTATGGGCCCAGATATCGCCATAAAAGAAATATTGATTATTTTAATAAAAAAAAACATGACGGGAATTGAAAATAAATATTCGATTGAAAAATTGAACAATGAAAATTTTTTCAACTGGAGATATAAAATTGAAATGCTATTAAAAGAAAAAGGAATTTGGAATGCTATAAAGGATGAAAAACCAGATCCAGTTACAAAAGAATGGACTTTGGGTGATGAAAAGGCTCATTCGACGATTGCTCTCAATATTTGTGACAACCAGATTCAGCATATAAGAAATTGCAAATCAGCAAAGGCAGCGTGGGCAGCGCTTAAAGAATTTCATGAAAAGGACACACCTGGAAATCGAGTTTTTATTTTAAGGTCAATTATGCGTCAAAGGCTCGAAGAAGGAGGTGATTTGGAAGTTCATGTAAGTAAAATGAACGAGTTGTTTCAAAGATTGTTGGCACTTGGTGACGAAATAAAACCGGATTTTTTCATGAGTGCAACTTTGATGGGTTCGCTGCCAGATAGTTATGATCCATTAATAACGGCATTGGAAGCAAGGTCAGAAGATGATTTGACGTCAACTTTAGTCTGCTCAAAACTTGTTGCTGAGTATAAAAGAAGAATCAGCAAAGATTTAAACATCAAGGAGGAGGTAGCACTACATGTTAAATTACCGTCAAGTTCATATAAATCAAAAATATGTTTCTTCTGTAATAATAAGGGACATTTCAAGAGAGATTGCATTAAGTTTAAAGAATGGATCCAGAAAAAGAATGAAAGTATGTCCAACCCACAAACCGTGAACTTGGCCAAGGATAGTAATGAGGAAGAATACTTGTTTGTGACATCGACAGCAAAGAACGGTTGGGTTATTGATTCTGGTGCAACGAGTCATATCGTGGGAACAATTGATCAGTTGATTGATTTCAATCCAGATATTCGTGAGAAAATTACTGTGGCTAATGGAGAACAGATAACATCGATTGGTAAAGGAGCGATTCGTTTAATGTGTCAAAATGAAAGTGGAAATGTCCATTGTGTTAAGGTGACTGATGTATTAGTGGTTCCTAGTATCGGTGCTAATTTAATCTCCGTAAAAAAGTTAACTGAAAGAGGTTACACGGTGAATTTTAAAGGTCAAGGTTGTGAGATTAATTTCGGTGAAAAGCAAATTGCTTTTGGTGACATTTCTGAAAATTTGTATAAGTTGCGGGAGGCACAGAAAGTTTATAGTGCCACGAATACAAATATGTGCATACATCACTGGCATAAGGTTCTTGGACATAGAGACATCGAAGTTGTCAAGACATTGCCTCTGGGAAATCTGGTAGAAGGAATTCAATTTTCTGAATGCAGCGATAAGTGTAGAAAGAAGATAAATTGTGAAATTTGTTTGGAAGGTAAAATGACAAGGTATAAATTCCCTCATAAGTCACCCAATCAGAGTCAGAATGTGATAGATTTGGTTCATTCAGATGTTTGTGGACCAATGCAAACAGAAACACCATCCGGAAAAAGGTACATTTTGACATTTATTGATGATTTATCGAAATACACCATCATTTATTTGTTGAAAAATAAATTTGAAGTATTCAGTAAGTTTAAGGAATTTGTCGAGCTATGTAAAACAATGTTTGGAAGGAAGCCAAAAGTACTTCGATCTGATAGAGGTGGGGAATATATGAGTGATGAATTTGTCCAGTATCTGGATCGGCAGGGCATTCAATATCAAAGAACAGTAGCATCAACTCCTCAGCAAAATGGTGTCGCAGAAAGGAAGAATCGTTCGTTGGTTGAGATGGCTAGATGCATGCTGATTGATGCCAAATTAGAAAAATATTTTTGGGGCGAAGCAGTTATGATGGCAAAGTATGTGCAGAATCGTCTTCCAGGTAAAGAAGTTGAAGGGACACCTTTCGAAAATTGGTTTGGAAGAAAACCAAGCTTCTCGCATTTTAAACAATTTGGTTCAAAGTGCTTTACATTTATTCACCCAGAAAACCGAAGAAAGCTGGATCCTAAGGCCAGTGAAGCTATACTTGTCGGTTATGATGAGATTTCAAAAGCATATAGGTGTTATGTTCTATCAACAAAAAAGGTGATCGTTAGTCGTGATGTAAAATTCATCGATAAGAATAATGACTGGAAATTGGAGGAAGTCAAAACCCAACAAGAAGATTCAAAAATTGATGCACAATACCAAGAAGAGAAAACGGATGAATTCTTGCCAAATGAAAATCAGGATGACTGCGAAATATTTCACTGCGATGAAGAAAATGAGAATTTGGTTGTAGAAAGTCATGTTGATCCAGATATTGAAGAGGTTCGTCATTCTAGTCGAAACAATAAAGGAGTTCCACCAAAAAGGTTAATTGAAGAAGTTAACGTAGTTAAAGGGGCATTACAAGAACCAGTAAGTTATAAAGCCGCTATTTCATGCGATGAAAATAAGGAATGGGTGGCCGCAATGAAGGAGGAAATAAACTCCCTTAAAGAAAATCAAACTTGGGAACTGGTGAAGCCTCCACAAGATCGAAAGATCATTGGATGTAAATGGGTTTATAAAATCAAATACAATGGGAATAATGATATTTGTAAGTACAAAGCTAGATTGGTAGCACAAGGTTTTACACAAAAGTTCGGATCAGATTACGATCAAGTTTTTGCACCAGTTGTCAGACAATCGACGTTCAGGATATTACTCACCCTAGCTGCTAAAGAAAAAATGGAAATTTTGCATTATGATGCGAAAACCGCATTCTTAAATGGAAAGTTGGAAGAAACCATTTACATGGAACAGCCACCAGGTTTTAGTGAAGGTGAAGAGGATTATGTTTGTCTTTTGAGGAGAAGTCTCTATGGTTTGAAGCAATCAGCAAGGATTTGGAACAAAACAATTCATCAAGTGCTCACTGATGGCGGATACATACAAAGTAAGAATGATTTTTGTTTATATATTCGTAAATTTAAGGAAGAAATGTGCTACGTTTTAATATACGTTGATGACATACTAGTTGCTAGCCGCTGTAAAGAACTTCTGTTAAATTGTGAAGATATTTTAAAGAGCAATTTTGCTATTAAAAACCTCGGTGAAGTTAAAAATTACCTAGGATTACAAATTAAAAAGGAAAGTAATTATTACACTGTAAATCAAGCTGTATATATCACAAGATTGATCAAAGAATTTGGACTAGCTAATGCAAAAATCTCAGAAGTACCAATAAGTGTTGAATACGGAAAAGAAGGAGAATCAGAATTGCTATTGAATAATGACAAATATAGGCAATTGATTGGATGTCTGCTGTATATTTCAGTTAATACTAGACCTGATATTTCAGCGAGTGTATCGATTTTAGCACAAAAGGTGTCTAATCCAAATAACGAAGATTGGAATGAACTTAAGCGTATATTGAAATATTTAAAGGGAACGTTGAACACCACATTGTCGTTGGGAAAGGCAGATAACCAGGATGGATTGATTGGGTACGCTGATGCAAATTGGGCTGACAGTAAAGTTGATAGAAAGTCGAACAGTGGATTTATTTTCCACTTATTTGGAGGTACCGTTAGTTGGAGTTGCAAAAGACAAACATGCGTGGCGTTATCATCAACGGAGGCAGAATTTATTTCTTTATCTGAAGCTTGTAAGGAGGCTGAATGGTTACGACGAGTCCTGATAGATTTCGGTCAAATTTGTGATGCAGCAACCGTTATTTATGAGGACAACCAAAGCTGTCTTAAGATGATTGAGGAGGAGAAACTTTCTAATCGATCCAAGCACATTGATGTACGATTTTATTTTGTAAAGGATTATGTTGATAAAGGAATGGTTCGATGTGTTTACTGCCCAACTGAAGATATGGTTGCTGACCTGCTGACGAAGCCTCTACCACGACATCGTATAAAGAAGCTTCGAGAAATGAGTGGATTACATTAATGTAACAATGAGGAGGAGTGTTAGAATAATTATAGTTTATTACCATTATTAATTAATGAACGCACTCATTTATTATCTAATTGAAAACAACTTCATGTCATATAGTTCTTTATGTTATGTTAAAATGGCGTGTTGATTGCAATTTGTTTGTATTGTTCAATTATTAAAATAAAGTTTTATATACATTTCATCCGTCTGTTAATAATAAATTTATTATATTCTCCAACATAAATACCATCATTCAACCAAGTCTCAGTAAGACAAATAATCTCAAAATTGTTCAGCCCAACCTCCTTTTTCAATTTATGCGTTTTCGTTTTCAAACCTCTAGAATTCTGATAGTAGCAAGATAAATTATTCATTTCAATGGTACTAACTTAAAAACTATTAGTAAAAATTAAGCCTACAAGAAAAAAGAAAAAGTATATGTTATTAACAAATTCAAAAAATACTTATATAAATTCAATTCAGAATACTGTTTAAATTTAAATTATTATCTGGTTAATTAACAACAATATGAGATATGGGAAAAAATCAAACTTCTTAATGGAGAAAAAACATAAGTTCAACTAACTCTAACAATAAACATTTACTATATATCTACTTTCCAGCCGAAAATTAGTCTTCTTTCATTTATGGATCCAAGTTATCCATGACTTGATGAATCAGGAATTTTTTTTAAGATCGTTCAGTATCTCAAGCGAGCTGATTTGTACTGGCGAAGCATCCTCATCCTTTTTGCAATATATTTTACTATGTTTAATCCACACATATTTGCAATTGTAATTATCGGACTTCAGAATTTTAGCCTCATAAAATAACTTTTTCTTCCAAGGTGGCAGCTGTTCATTAAAATATAAAATGCTTGAAACATTAGGAAATCCAACCTGGGAAGCATGTATTCGACCAGAACTTTCAACATGGTTTAAAAACGAATCTCTAACAAATTTAGATGAGAACTCTATAATAACACATTCGTGCGGACCAGACAGATTAAATGGTCTATGAATTCCTTTTAAGTGGTAATCTTGAATAACAAATTTAATATAATCTGTAATAGAAGATAAAATATTGATTAAATTTTCATTCTTAATAAAAGGAATGCCACGTATTTCCACATTGCTGACATATGATCTATTTTCCAATGATTTTAAACGAGCTTCAAACCTATTTTGCGTTAACCTAAGTTTCTTATTATCCAATGTTAAGTGTGACACGTCTTTTTCAAGGTTACCAAATCTAGCTTCCAACAATAGAATTTTATCACACTTTTGGCTGAAGTCATTCAATGATGTAGTAATCTCCAAATTATGTATTTTTAGCTGATCTAGAACTGTCAGTGAATTAATCATTTCATTCTGCTTGCACTTAACCTTCTGAATATCAGAATAATCAATAATACCAGCAATCAATCTTTTCATGTTATCCGGTTTCTCACTTGTATTATCATCAGCTATTATTTCAAGGTTATCTACAATACTAATATTATTTTCCTTCGTTACAACTTTATGTATAATATTGTTTGCCTTCCCGTTAGTTTTGCAATTAGTACATTTCCAGTTATCCGTAGAATTTACCGAATCAATACATTTAGTGTGATATGAAGCTTGGCAATTTACACAGTTTATTCTTTTGTTTTTATTAATTTTACTTTCACAGGTAACACAATTGGCTGACATTTTAATAACACACAGAACAAACAAAAAATGCAATTAAGATGCTGAATTATAATGCTATTATTTGATAGTTTTTAATTCACAATTATTTTATGTGCTCACTTATAATCAGCTAAATTATAATTATGATTCTATTAAGACCTTTAATTTAGTTAGAATAAGCACTCAACACAAATAAACAATTTAAATAAACTCTCCATTACAAATTTGATTTAACCCAACATATATTCTAATAAAACATGAGTAGAGAAAAAATAACACGTCTGATTTCTTTTATGTCTTAACTGCGAATGATTATTTTCAAGTTGACGGGTCAATCGGTCCGATGATGTTCAATTGAGTTCATTTGGGTTCTTCGACCAGTTTAATTTTTCGTTTTTGTTCGGTTTTTTCTTGAAAGTCCTTCAGGAGTATATGGCATTCGAGTGTTTGCTCTTGATAAGCCATGCGTATTATCTGGTCAAGCAAATAATCGAAACTCTTACCGTTAATCAAGTTTTTCGTTATCTTTTAAGGTGTTAGCCCAGTTATTCCAACACTTAAATATTTTTTACATTTTAAATATTTATATGGGTTTTTATTCATGTGAGATTTCGTATGTAATTTCAAGACAAGTTCATCTGTAAAGTTTTCCTTGCAGTTTTCTTTTGCTTACAACCATGTATTTTTATAACAATTACAGATCCTTGTTCTATTTTCCAGAGAGTGAGAGGTCTTATCCTAGTTTAGGCGCTATTTTCAATTATTTTGTTGAGTTTATACAAGGAATTATTGATTTAAATAAAAGTGCGGCAACACTTAAGAAAAAAGATGTGGGTATTGTTTTTAAAACAAAAAGCTGTTGTGTTATAGGGTTTACAATATGTGTCACAACAACACATAAATACCTTTTAAGATGTAGGCCCCACAACAGCTTGCGCTCTAAGGCTTTTTTAAACCTCTACGAATTGAAACCACCTGAGACTATGGAATCCGGCAAACTATTCCATTTGTATGCAGTTCGGACAAAGAAGTATTTCTGCGATCTGACACTGTGACAGCGCGGGATCTCGACCGTTTGACTGGTTACGCTAGCCGATTGCCTAGTGCAACGGGAGTAAAAATAAGTTTGAGGCATGATGCTGTTGAATTATTTCTGAGCACTGTTGATAACGATATTTGTAAAAGACAACGAGGTCAGCAACAGTGCGACGATGTTGTAGGGAATCAAAATCTCGATCACCCACAATAGATATATTCCGCTTTTGAACAGAGTCCTAGAGGGCCGAGATGGAAACAGAAGCAGCACCCCAAACTTCAGAACAGTACTCCATACAGAGACGAATATAGGATTTGTAAACATGGAGCAATTGGTATGGAGTGAAATGTTTTTGCATCTATTTAAGAGACCGAGTTTTCTAGACGCTCTTTTCGTCATCGCCATTACATGATCGTTCCAGAGTAGGTCATTTGAAACTGTGACCCAAGCATCTGTGTAGGAGGCCGAGTTTTCTAGACGCGCTTTTTGCCATCTTCATTACATGATCGTTCCAGAGTATGTCATTTGAAACTGTGACACCCAATAAACGAATGTTTTTGCATTCACCTATTGTTTCATCACACATACTGAATAAAATGTCTTTGGGGAACTCGGTCTTTGATCTGGAAATAATCAACAGCTGTGTTTTAGTAGAGTTGAAACTGACCAGGTTTTGGTCACCCCGATCGGCAACTTTTTTTAAGGCGTTTATTCACGTTTATGGCAGCGTCTCTCCGGGCGGGATTAATTCGTTCGTACATTTTACCTTTTGAAGGAAGGGGTTCGAACGACTTGTGCAGAGTACTATCATCTGCATATACAGATGTTTCATAATATAAATTTTTTTTTTATTAATATAAAAGAACAACTGAGCTACGCTCATCTAGTAATTTACATTTCATATTTATAGCACATTTTTTGGGGTGTAACCCATTGGTTAGTCCCATTTACATTATTTTATTAAGTATGCTTTTGATTATAAAATCAAATCTAGTGGCTTCGTTCTTTTAAGCCTTCTGTCAGCAACGGGCACATCCATTAGCTGGCGTATTTCAATATTTTCATGTACGCGTATACGCGTGGTGTGTTTAATTGCATTTTTTTTTATTTCATCCTTCACGAACTCTATCTTCAGGTCCCTATGGATGTCTTCGTTTGTGATGTACCACGGGGCATTAACAATGCAACGCAGCACTTTGTTTTGGAACAACTGGATGATTTTCGCGTTCGATTTCTTAGTACAGCCCATAGCTGGATGCCATACGTCCACACTGGTTTCAGTATTTGACGATACAGAAGCAGTTTGTTTTGAATAGATAGTACTGAGTTTCTACCAAGTAACCAGTAAATCTTTCTAAATTTCAAATTCAGTTCTTCTTTTTTCTTTTTAACATGTTCCTTCCATCTCAGTTTAGCATCCAGAGTCATACCTAGATATTTTGCTGTGTTTGCGTAAGCAACTTGTGTTGAGTTGATTTTCAGAGGTATTTGGCTTACTTTTTGGTTAGTGAAGTTAACATGAGAGGATTTTGTTTCATTCAGCTTAATTCACCATCTTTTTGTCCAGTTGTGGATTTTATTAGTAGCGTATTGCAGTTTGCTAGTTGCTTCTTCTACGGTTTTTCCGGTGGTCAAAATTGCGGTATCATCTGCAAAGGTTGCAATGGTTGTTTTGCTTAGGCCAGGCAAATCTCTTGTATATAGCAGGTATAGTACCGGTCCTAGGACGCTACCCTGCGGAACTCCTGCATCAATCTTTTCCAATGTTGAATAACTATCATCATATTTGACTCTAAAGTGGCGGTCATCCAGATAAGAGTTTAAAATTTCATAAAACTGTTTGGGCAGATCTCTATGCAATTTATAATTTAAGCCATGATGCCAAACTTTATCAAAAGCTTGAGCGACATCAAGAAAGACTGCGGAGCATACCCTTTTGGCTTCAATCGTTTCTTCAATAATATTCGTGATCCTGTGCACTTGTTCAATGGTAGAGTGGTTTTCTCTGAAACCAAACTGATGCGAAGGTATGAGGTTTCTATTTTTTATTATTGGCTTAAGCCTTTTAAGAAAAAGTTTTTCAAAAAGCTTCGATATCGTTGGGAGTAATGATATCGGTCTATACGAGTTTTTGTCATTTGGTGATTTATTCGGTTTTAGGATCATAATCACTTCTGCTACTTTCCATTGCATAGGCACATACCTTAATCGAAATGCAGCATTGATGATATGAAGTATTTTGCGCATACCTTTATCAGGTAGCATTTTAACAACTTCATTAGTGATTAAATCGTAGCCTGGGGCCTTTTTTGGAACCAAACTGGTACGTATTTCTTCTTTAAGTTCATGTGATGTTACATATGAAATTTTCTGTGAATCGGTTTTGCTCGCTTTCGTTATGTTTTCGTCTTCTGTTAGTCGACCAAATGGCTTGAAGGTGTTCTCTAGTAATTCTGCAAATAGATCAGCTTTTTCTTGAGCACTTCTGGCCCATGTTTCATCATCTTTTTTAATCGGAAGGATCTGCGCTATTGGTCTTTTGAATCCCTTTGTTGCTTTCCAGAGTGAATACTCATTGCTTTTATCACCAGAAAGACTTGAGAGATATCTGTTAATAGATTCATTTTTTGCTTCTTTAATGGCTGTCTTTACTTGTATGCACAGATTATTTAAAATAGTTTTGTGTTCTGGAGATCGAGTTGTCTGCCAGATTTTACGTGCCTTGCGCTTTGATTTTATCAATTCTCTTAATTCCATGGGAATGTTTGCGGTAAGAATACGATTAGAATGTGGTGCTGGACTACTTGTCGTTGCTGCAAAGTGTACAGCTTCAATCAGCCTTTCTAGCTCTGTTTCTAGCTGTTCTGGGTTTCTAATTGGTACTTGAAAATCTATTTTCTCTTCTATACACTCACGAAAAACATTCCAATTAGTGTTTTTACCTGTTAGTTTAGGTGCATATGTCCGCTTGATTACGTTTTCACTAACTGTCATTATAACAGAAGAGTGATCTGATGACAACCCTTCGTTATTTTCGATATCTATATGTAGTTTTTTGACATATTCCTTGTAATAAAGAAGTCTATTAAATCAGATACCTTACCAATGTCGGTTGGCCAGTAGGTTGGAGAACCACCGGAGTGAAAATCACACTTTTTTATCTGTCCTGCTTCGTACAGCTCTTTACCTTTTGTTTTGGTGATTCTTGATCCCCAATATGTGTTTTTTGAGTTAAAATCCCCACCAATGATAAATTTACTGCCTAGTTCATTGAAGAGTTTGGAGTAATCATTTTTTTTCAAATTATGTTTTGGTGGACAGTATATAGCGGCTACAAGAAGGTTTTTATTTTTAGTAATAACTGTTATCGACGTGACCTGCATTACTTCTTCTTCGATTTTAATACCTTCATGGTGCTTTATGTTATCCCTGACTAGTATTGCTGATCCTCCCCTCGCTTTTTCTGCTGGATGAATTGCATGATAAAGTTTATACCCAGGTATTTTTATATATGATGATTTAACAAAGTGAGTCTCTGATACTAGAAAAATATCTATTTTTTCTAACTTCAAGAACATTTCAACTTCTGTGGTGTGGTTGTTTAACCCGTTTGCATTCCAGGTTGCTATTCTGATTGTTGTATTCATATTTAACTTTTCTTGGCGATTGGGTTTAAGCTTTCTATCTGCTTAATTTTTTGGAATATCAATTCGTTTAGGCTGCTTTGTTCATCTAACCGCCTTAGAATTACTTCCATGCAGTTCTTGATACTTTTTAATAC
Source organism: Diogma glabrata (assembly GCA_963693315.1). NCBI lineage: Eukaryota > Metazoa > Arthropoda > Insecta > Diptera > Cylindrotomidae > Diogma > Diogma glabrata. The sequence continues at coordinate 24,880,188 of OY856188.1, read as the reverse complement.
TTCCGAGTCTTTGATTGACTCTGAGCCTTTTAGTACTTGTGCGTATGATTTTCCATTTTTCGCGCTGTTAGATTGCTCACACAGTTTCTCTTGGTATCGTTCATTGGATCTACCAGCGTTATTTTGCTTGTTTTGTGATGGCTTGCGCGTTTTATCTCTTATTTTTTGGAGCTGGATAGCAACTTCGCATCCACGATAGTTTGCTGGATGTTGCCCCTTGCAATTTATGCACTTGGCTATGGTGTCCCTGTTAACTGGGCATACTTGCGTTAAGTGTTTACCGGCACATTTAACACATACTGGTTCACGTGCACAGTAGTTTTGTGTATGGTTAAAACCTTGACACTTCTTGCATTGTGGTATTCTCATCGAGTTTTTCTTTAAAGGTTCAATTTTCACTCTCATATTGAGTATCCCTTTTATATTATAAATTTCTTTTATATTTTCGTTTTGCTCAAAAGTTAACATAAAAAGAGGAAGTCCTATTGTTTTGGATCCATTTTCGTTGGTTTTTCTTTCTTTTTTGATGATGTTAAAAGCATGTAAGATTTTAAGACCTTTACGTGTCAGATATTCAATTATATCGTCGACCAAACAAGTGGGATGTAGCCCTCTTGCCATTACCTTGATTGGGCGTTTGTTTTTGTTTTCATATGTAACCCATTGATATTTGTCAATGTTTAGTTTCATTGTTAACTTTCTGTATGCATCAGAGTTTGATGTGTTGATCTTCCAGACATCATTGTTAAGAGCAGTAATTTTGTACTCTTTATCCGTTACCATTTTCATTATGGTTTGAATTTCCGCATGACATGAAACACTCGTTACAGTTACTGGCAGTGGCTTTTTCTCTTTCGTTTCTTTTGTTGGAACTTTGTCTTTATCAATTGTATGTGCATCTTGCGGTTGACTAGAGCTTGATGGCACATACTCAGGGGAAACTTCAGCTTTCCTCTTTTTACTTTTTTTACTTGGCCTACTCTTTTTCAGTATCCAATCTGTTTCTCTTTGCAATTCCTCTTCATCTGTTAGATACTCAAAAACGTTTGTTCGTCTTCTGATATCTTTGCCGATATTTAGATTATCAGTCATTTCCGATTCACTTGCTTCTCGACTCATTATCAGGTCCTGATTT